>JAHWFP010096156.1:82782-126614 GCA_023313725.1 Lithobius niger
TTAGACCCTTACTTTTAACTTTAAACGATACGTTTTTGTTTATTAATCCGTGTTACTTTGAGAATCGTAATAAATAGGTGTGGTGGTGGATGAGGGGTTGGGTATGTGTGACGCCTTTATAATTAATTTGTTGTTTGTTTTGTTGCGCTGCCTTTAAGCTCGGTAAATTGCTATGGCCCTTACTAACCTGGCTATCGCAAGTGTTAACTATAGAAACAAATCCTTTAATCTTCAGTCTATGTCTTGCAGCTGGCGTTTGCTAAATGGCATTGTTGCATAATAACAATGTTTAAAACAATGTAAAACAATCAATCCGGTCGTTTAGAGCTCCGTAACCCCTGAACCACTTAACCAATTAGAAAAGGCCTTATGGAAAGGGCACATCTACGGAGCAAGACCTGTAAAATGAGCTACGAACCAGCTTTACATAATAAATAGTTTGACCTGTAGAGAGGACAGACGAAAGTATCCCCAGAACAACAACAACAAGAAGCAGAAGAAGAAGAAGCAGAACAGGAAGTTGTCTATTTGGCCCCTCTCTGTATCTCGGGTTTGGATGGACTGAATTTCACAATTTTTGGACTGTAGACAGACCTTGACTAGTCAAGGCTAGATTACAAATTTGGTTTAAAATTTTTTTAATTTTGAGTTATAAGCTCTCAAAGTTGAAAGTTTAACACAGAGCTCCTAGGTTGACCCTTACTAACACTGGCTATCGCCAGTGTTAATATGTGAAAAATGGGACATTTCTGTGCAGTAATACAGTAGTTTGATGCTCTGTATATGCTATGCCAAATACCTTAGTGTATTATCAGACACATTTTGTACCGGCAAGGGAAAAATAGTTAGTTTTCTTTAGCTCTCGTATTTGCAAAACTTGAATAACTTAGTTTGGATAAGGAAAAGACGCATTTTTAAACAATGCTAAATACCAAAGTGCTCGAAACTGAAACCAAAAACCGATACCATATCAATGCCAGTACCATCCAGTTGTAGTATAAGAGTAGTTTTTAAAAAAAAATGTGATACGTATTTGTAAAAGTACACTCAAAACATTGCAAAAAAGGGTAAAACGTGGTACCAAAGGGTAACAGAAAATTAGGCTTCGGTTTTACAGGCTAATGTAAATCTGCATCACAATGGCAAAGCCCAACTCACCTGTTATTATAACAGTGCTTTTCTGGGATGAACTGGCACGAATAATAACCACAGTACAATCTAACTATGGTGTATAACAGCCGTTGCCTATACGTCATGTCATCTCAGTAACCAGCACCAAGGGTTCAGTTAAACTGTTTCAAGCACGGTTTAAGTTAAACTTTAAAACGGTGAGTTAAATATTTCGAGGTACTGGCAAAGGTTTGAACTACTTTTCGACTAAGATTTACAGTGTATATAATAACTAATTAATAGCAACGTTCCGTTAATTATACGGTAATGATCTCCATTCACCATTCACGCCAGAATTGGAGGAGGGGAGTATGCTTAGCACCAAAAGTCCACGTGGATGTAAGAACGCTAAAATGTTAGGCTTCCCAAATAGTAATAGTAAGGCTTCGTGGTAATAGCTTAATCATAGGTGTGTATGTTAACATATTAAGCAGGTCTCCGATAGCGTTTTTCTTAAGACTTTGAAACTTCTTCGAAATTCAACCCCTTCCATTCCTTTTTCCATTAATGGCAACTTAATACCAGTTCTCCTATTCCTATAAGGGTCCATTCCATTCCTCACACACCTCAGTGTAACGTCATCGGATGACATTTCCCACCTTGGTGACCTGAGAACTTCAAATTGCCCTGGTTCCGACTTATGCCATCCATCTTCTTAGGGTGGTGCTTCCTGCCTTTCTGTATCTGTCTCAGTTATTTTTTCTAACTATATTTCTGAAGGTACTTTTTCAAATTCGTAGTCCCATTCACAAAGGAGGACATTCTTCATCTCCTAACTGTAGATCCATTAGTCACATTCCTTTTTTTCCAAGATGTTTGAAACAATTTCTACACTAGTGCCTGAAAAAATGGCTAAATTCTCATTGCCGTCTTAATTCTCTACACGGATAATTTTCCCAAGCCTACTTGTTGCCACTGAGCATTGGACTGCTTACTGGGCAAGAAGCTGCCGTGTGACGTCGTTTATTTAGACTTTGCCAAAGTTTTCGACTCTGTTCTCCTCTCCTTCATTCCAAACTTCACGCCATTGGTATTCCTGACTTTCTTTACAGTATCCTCGTTTCTTATGTAATTGACCGAAAGCAAGCAAAGAGTTCTTCCTCTGGTGTTCCTCTGTGTTCTGTTTTGGGCTCACTTCTCTTTCTTTTCTATATTAAGTTCTATGACTTGTGTTCTGTTTGCTGACAACTTTAAGGTCTACTGCCCAGTCATTATCCCTCAAGATTTCATCATTCTGCAACGTGAACTTAATTCCCTTCTGAAGCGGGTCAGCTTTCTTTCAACTATACTAAATGTAAGATTCTTCATCTTTAGCACAATAACCTTAAATATAAATATTCCCTCTTATCTGTTCCACGATTCTCCAGTCTTGCTGAAATCCATGAACTTGCGAGTCCTTCTTGATTCTCACTCGATATATCATACCCTGGCACTTGCTGCTGCAGCTTCTAAATTTAGACATATTGGTAATTTAGTTCTCAGGTATCTCACGTCAGCTAGTCCTTCCATGTTGAAAGTAATTATAATTTTGTTCAACTCCCATCTTGAATATTGCATCCAAGCATGAAGACCATTTTGAGCGCACTTTTCGGTATTGCGTATTGAGCGCACTTTTCGGTAATTCACCAAACGACGATAAGTCTCTCTTTCTGCTCTTCTTTACCACGAAAGGCTGACACACATTACTTCCCCCACTTTGATAGGGATGATCTGCTCCTTGTCTTCAAAATTCTCCAATAGCTATGCTATTCTCTCTTCGAACACCTTTTTTTTTACTCTTGCCCACTCTAATATTACACTTAGTCGAAGCCATAAAGTGCTGCCCAAACCTTTCAAAACAAAAGAATGGACGGTTTATTTGCATAGTTGTCCAGTCCATGGAATGGCTTGCCACAATACGTTGTCAGTAATTCTAGTGTGGATGACTCCATTTTAATCTTTTCTTGGACACTAACGGTGGGGATATCCAGTTGAGGGTTAACGTTAACGTTAACCTTTTGGCTAATCTCGGTAATAAGGAAAAATGGTGATATCCATTACCAAATAAGTTGAGGCTAAGCAATATTTAGCCTTTAGGTCGAGGACTAACTTAGCACTGAGCAGTTAGCCCCGAACTGTAAAAAGCGGTGATATCCATCTAGTATTAGCGTTATTCCTGAGTTTTAACAACACATTAACACGGCTAATTTAGCCTGAAGGTCGAGGTCTAAGGAGTAAAGAGCTTACAAAACCCCAACTTAGTCCAACATGGATATCGCCAACTTTTTTCTCCAGTCTACTAACTCCCAGGTCGAGGTTTAGTTAGATCCAGGGTTAAGCTAGTCTGGGGCTAGTTTAGCCCTCAACTGGATATCCCCACCGTAAAGAAACTTGCTTTTTCCGACATCCTCCTTTAATTCGATAATCATGCCATTTGGAGCCCCCTAACTTCAGAACTGTGTTACGGTACCAATTTGTATCATTTATAGAGAAGCACAATCTGCACAGCTATATCTACAAAATGTGCTAAAATCAGCTTCACACAGCAAATGGTTTGGTCTGTCAGAGAGAGTTGTATAAAAATGTCTGAACTCCCAACAACGACCAGAAGCCAAACCCTAGTATCGTGATTTCAGCTCAGTTCACGATTTAAATAAATTACCGTGCACGAATTTCTCAAGCCGTGTCATCTATACAGGGAGGACCATTTAGGCTCGGGAAATGGTCAATGGAAATGCCCTGTCTAGTGGCATTTCGTAGAAATCAGTCAACATGAAAATATGTTAATAGGCCTCCGACAGGCCCTCGGAGCATAGGCCCAACGGATCTCCCGTTTCCCGTGTGGCCAGTATGCTCCTGAACATGACAATATTACAAAAGTAAACATAATTTTAAGAAGAATGAATTGCGTACACTGAATTGTAATTTTTTTTTCGTTAATGTCTACGTTCACCCTCATCCCCTCCCCTCAAAAAAAAAATCACTGTATTTAGTCATGTATGTATTTTGTTGCCATGAAATTCTGGAGGGTAACTGAAACGGAAGCATGTTTCTGGGGCTTCATTCATAATATCGAATGGCGCCTTATTTTTTCGTTGGTTTGCCGCTGTGCTCGCTAGTGGGCGTTGCGCGTTGCATTCATAGCTGGCTTTGGAGAAGTGGGTGAGGATTTTGGCTCTCGCGTAGGACGGGGGGCGACAAATCGTCGTTTGCTTTTGGTTCGCCAAACCAGTTGGAACGAACACCAAGTGCTTACTTAAAGTCTTTTCTTCCATCGGATTACCAAGGTAGCAGTGTTTGCGGTCGATTATCTTTTCGTGAATTGAAAAAATGTATGTCGTTTGGAAAATTGGTTTCGTGCGAACTCGTGCGTCGATGAAAGTGCGTCGGTAAAGGCGAGTCGGGTCTGGCTGGCTTACATCGAATCGACTGCGTGCTCTAGTTTCGCCGCGAATGGAGTGTTGAGGCCGCCGGGCTTGGGGCTTGGATTCGCCGCCGATGGAAACGGTGGCTGCCGGACAGACAGGATCTTGATGACGCGTGAACACGTGGGGGGGTAGGATACCTGAAATATTGGTGAATGAAGGATTTACGCTCGTTGGAAACGGCGGCATAAAAGTGTAATCACTTTGAAGGTAATGTTGGTTTTGTTGACATTTTTGTTTGTTTGTCTAATTCTGATACAGGGCAGAGACTTAAGTAATGGGGCGACGGAGGGCTCTTAGATAAGGAGGATAAGTCCCCCCTCCCCCCCCCCCTCCCGAAACAAAATAAAAAGCAGCCGAGCGGGCTTAAAAATCGTTGAAAATATTGGCTATTTTCTTAAAAGTATTTTTTTTTATGGAGCCATACGTTCACCAGGCAAGACAAATATTCGCGCAATAAAAATAAACTTGTCGACGTTTTCTAGCCGGGAAGGGGGGGGGGGGGGAGGTTATGAAATGTGCTCCCTCCCCTCAGAATAGTTTTTTTTATTATTATTTACGCCACTGGTGGTAAAGGATATTTCGGGTCCGTTTTGAACCAATATCTATTAGCCTACTGTGATTTAAAAAGAAGAAGATTTGCCGTCTCTTGTAGGGATGTTCAAAATTAACAAGATTTTGTTTTACGTGTATGCTTGTGGACTGTCACTTGGATGGACAAGTGAATTAATTTATCATTTTACTATGATTTCAAAATAATATTCATGATTTGGTTAATGAATGTGAGTTAAAAGAAATTTTAGTGAGTTAAGGATGGCAGGGGAGGAGCCGTTGGTAGTATAAATTGCATTATATCCAGTATTTATTGGAGAATAAAAACGCTCTCCAGGTATATGCCGTAAACCAGGAAAAGAACACAAAGATAGCTTTTTAAGTAAGGTTTTAGATACCTCCGCCTTACTGCAGCGTTTATTCCACGTGAAACCTTACTGCTGTATTAACCATTAGAGAAGTGACTAAAATTTAACGATTCTAACTGCTAAAAAACGCTGCTCATTTAAAAAAAAAGGAAGATAATGCCATTTTTAATACTTGTATAATATTTTGATTTGATTGTTAAAGTTTTCGACCAACTTATTTTTGATATTGGTGAAAATAAAATCCAATTACCCTGAAATTAACGCGAGTCAGATAGCACATATCCACACACTCCCCTACTTTTTGTTTGTTTTTGTGATTGTACAGTACTTTTTAGTCAAGTCGTCTCCTTTTTGTGCGGCATCCTATAGAGCAGTGACACGACGAAGTATTATTGTGTATAACTCTATGCTGGAGCCTTAATGGGTTAGCTGCAAGGGGCACTGCGGAGAGAAACAGATGGGCGTCATATTGAGGCCGATGTTGTTAAGAGTGATTTCTTAGACCTAAAACGCGCGATTTTTTTTGTTGGAGAAAACAACGTTATTTTAAGCCTAAGAAATCCGCTCTTCCGTTGTTTTCCCCCCCCATTTTTATGTAGTGCACCTTGTAGTTATGCCCTCCAAAACCCATACTGGTGCCAATATGGTGGCAAATGTCACTGCTCTATTGTTGATACTTGGCAATTAATGTTTTTAACGTTTTTCGTCGATGTCGTTTAGCCAGGTGCTCAGTAATACGAGGCACACATAAACCAGTCAGTAGCTTATACTTATACGGTGTTCAAAAGTGAAATTGGTAATCAAAAACGTTTCCGTACGGAGCACGTGATCTACGCTACAGCAACGTTGTGGGAAAATCTTACAGGAGTCGTTGGTTCGTGTTCCCATCCTGTTTTGACCTCGGCTTAGTTAAACCTTATCTGAAACATCAACGAGTTCTTTTTTTATTTTGTAATAAGGAAAGGGAGGGCTATCTTCTGCCGACTCGTACATTCCAAGGGTCTCTATATTGAACTTGGGATCGCTGAATCAATATTGTGGCAGGGTTCGTACAGGAGTGAACTCCCATTTCGCCAAATCCCGTTTCGCCAAAAAATAAGCAGATTAACAGTTTTGCCCTCAGGGGCCAGTCCCGTTTCGCCAACAAATAAGCAGGTTAACAGTTTTGCCCTCAGGGGCCAGCCCCGTTTCGCCAAATCCCGTTTCGCCAAAACGAATTTGACAAAATGTTACGTACGTATTAAGGTATTTAATACCTTATTTCTATGTAATGGGGCTTTAAAAGGCAAACATTTAACAGAGACAAGCAGTGGTAGAATACGGTAAGTTGATTTATTAGCGTTTTGAAAACTGGCAATATAGACGGAAAAAATTTGCGCTTTAAATATAATTGTTTCGAATGTTTGGGCGTCACTACGTCAATGCCAAGGTTCTCTTTTAAGAATAGTTAGTTATACACGTGATGGTTAACCTTTTCTAAACGGGAATTCCTGTTTTGCAGAATCCCGTTTCTCAGAATCAAAATATTCTGCAAAAATGTAACATTGCAAAAGTTGAAACGGCATGCCTAATTGTTAGTAATTTTTGATTAGTTGTGGTTTCTGATGTTATGTGTTTAGCCGCAGCGAGCGAGGCACTTAATTTGAAACAAATTATTTTGCGAAATGGATTCTGCAAAACGGGTGTTTATCTATAAATGTCTGACCATTATTATGGTATAAATGTTCGTGTTTAAATGTTTTAAATGTTTCGTGTGGCTAAAATTTCGTGAACGATATTTGGCGAAACGGGACTGGCCCCTGAGGCAAAAGCTGTTAATCTGCTTTCTTTCTGGCGAAACGGGACGTAACCCGTACAGGTACTTGAAATCCTTGAAAGTGCCTGAATTTGAAAATTCGGTTTTCAAGGGCTTGAAAATTCCTTGAATTGTCATAATTTTCAGAAAGGTACTTGAAAGTACTTGAATTTCCCCATGCTAAGTTCAATGTTCCATTACTGAAAGAATATCTTGGAAATAGTTTCACATTTCGTAAAAACGTTAATTAACATTCAATTAACGATGATCTGTTTTGCTCATGTGTGTGTGAGGCCCATCAAGCATTACGAAGTTTGTTGTCGGACTATATTCTGCAGGACAGTAGCGTTTTACGATGTCATACTGACAGTTAAAATTAATGCAGGGATGCTGCCGGTGTGAAAAAATGTGAAAAATGTGAAAATTTGTTAGTGGCAAAATAATATGTGAAAAAATGTGAAAAATACGAGTGTTGGTGCAAAAAAAAACAAAACGCACAAACGAATTATAAACAATCAAATTATCCGCCCTAATTTTGGGGCTGGAATTACGTGAGCATGCCTGTGGTTAGAACACACAAAAGAAATTTGGTTGGTTTACGGGCGGAGTCGCTTTAAATTTGCTTTCGCTCTCTTGAGTGAAATTACAGGGGAATTACAATGGTTAATGAAAAAGAAAAAAAATTATTAAAGAAATGTGAAACTCGTGATACGAAAATGAAAGTAGGTACGTGAACAATATGAAAAAAAAACAGGTATGAGAAAAATGTGAAAAAATGAGAAACGGGTATGTGAAAAATGTGAAAAAAAATTAAAAGTGGGAATGTGAAAATATGTGAAAAAAGCTGGTACTCCCGGCAGCATCCCTGTTAATGTCATGTCTGTGATCCTCGACATCCTTTATTTTAATGGTTTTTGTTCAAGATTTATTTAAAAATAAGGATCCAAAATAGGTTGGAGGTGAGGGACGTGCCCTGATTGTGCTATGTGGCCACAATAAAGAAAACAATACTGTAAATGCCTGTGTAATATGGTTGTCTTTAAACAATAGACAACATTACGTTGGCCAGCATAACCTCCGGAGTAGAGGAATGTGCACAGCTACAAGATCGGATGGAAGGGGACTACTAATTTTGTGCGCCCCCCACCCCGGCAAAATTCCATGGTGTACCACTCGAAAAAGCAACAACAAAACAGCAGGCCTTAGGGAATTTATTTGAAGATGGTTGTAGAAATACGAAATGGGTGAGTTTTTTTTTACAGGGAAATCATATTTCAAACCTCCGAAATAATGAAAGTACTTGCAGATGTTGACAAGATTTGAAAAATAAGCAATAATAAAAAAAAAAGCGATGGTGCCGCTGCAGCTGTTCGGTCGATTTCACTCTGATATTGTTATGCAAATGGTGTAATAACGGACGGGCTGCTTTGCTTCGTTTTTTTTTCTTCCCAGCTTTCGTGCTCCCATTTCTTTTTATTTTTATTTATTTTTTTGGTTTTCGTAAATGAGCATCTCTTCGGGAAAACAGCGGAAAGTTATAAAAAAAAATTTGGGCGCTAACAAATGTGTGGACATCATTGAAGTTGAGGTGAGGCTTCGTTACGCGCATTTCGGAATGCTGTCCTTTTCCCAGTTTCCTTGTCAAATCAGCCTAATCACGTCTTTTTTTTTATTTTAATGTTTGGTATTTGTTATATATTTCTGTTTTGGTCAGAAGACTAATAACCATAGTTAATAAAGAAATAGGCTATTCGTATTAACTTAACCCCGTCTCAACTGCTAGGACTATTTAGGGATTGAGCGGAACAATTTTTTTGTAGAATTCGTGAGATTTTTTTTTACATGCCGCTTCCAACTGAACTATTCTGAATTTTTATGAAATATTTTATAAGCGGCAATATCCGTCTACACACAGTGCCAATTTATACGTTTTCACGATTGCAATGGTTTTTCTCTTTAGGAATGTTATAACTTATACACACACAATAAGTGTTATGTTGACAAATAATTATTTGTTGTAACCGCGTATGATGGAGACTTTTTAATACACAAAGGTTTGGCGCTATTACACCGTTAAATTCCCTGTTAGTTTTGATGAAATTTGGACTTTCTGTGTATAATTAGGTGAACTTCTCATGCACCAAATTTCCTGAAAATATATTTTTGTCGTTCTAGAGTTGTTTCTTGATTGATGATTAGCATGTTGACATGCTTAAGTTGTTTGTTTCATGGACGAATAGAACCAACATTAAAAATTTTCACTGTCTATTAAGCGCGTTTTCTGATATCCTGAAGAAGTTATGATTTTTTTCCAAACGAGCTAGTTATTTTAAAAATAAGTTGTGCATTTTTGAGCGACTGAATGAAGAACAACTGAAGAATCTCTCCCCCAATTACGAACAACTCAGGGGGTGTTCGGTATTTCGACGTCCTAGGATCGGGGGCGGATCTACGTCCCCCCTTCCCCTCCGGGTTCGACCCAAAAGGGCCTTTGGTCATCTAATTCTTGTTGCTTTAGGGGTCAAATAAGGTGCGTAAACATTAAAAAAAAAACATGAATAGAACTCAGCAAATCGAACCAAAAAAAGGTCGTGAAAATATTTGTAGAAGAAAAGGGGCCACTAGGGCTCTCTTCTCCCTCCGGTCATGAGAATATTTGTGGAAGAAAAGGGGCCGTCTAGAGCTTGTCCTTTGCCCTCCCCTTCATTCGTGAGAATATTTGTGGAAGAAAAAGGACCATTAAGGGCTCATCTAGTGCCCCAACCCCTCCCCCGGGCCCCATGTCTTAAATCCGCCACTGTCCCGGACGACATTGTATTTGTATTTATTTTAGACTTGCAGCATTTTGCATTACCCGTCAAGTTCATCCCAGTAGCAGTAGGATTTATTTAAAAAAAAGTTATTTCTGTGTGTATTCCTTCACGATAATCCTGGTGAAAAAAAAATCATGATTTTTTAAATTTCGGTTTTAGTCGGTACGGTGGTACCGCGGCTTACCAAAACGTGCCAAAAAAAAAAGTCCAGGCTTGACTTTATTAGTAACTTCCAAGGATAGTCCAGGTATCGATCTTTTGTCAGGGAGGTCCTCTTAAACTACCGCAGGTTTAGCCATTGAAAAGTATATGGCGGTGTATGACAAAGCAACGAGGTCGTTTTGGCTGCCAAACGTCGTTGTAAGCGCCATTAATTTGGTCGATGGCTTGCCTATCACACCAGAACAAGCCATCTAACTTGCGGATCAATGGTTTATCGATCTGACGTGGTATAGTAAAACTTGCCAGCTTGTCACTTTCCCAAATTAGTGAAACGAGGCTTACGACGTGGTTTGGTTGATCGGTGCACCCTGCCATTAAACCCATATGTGTCAGTGAGGTGATACAAGCAAGGCAAACTTTATTGAGAGAGCAAACTTTCTAATTTAATGTGATTGAGATGTAATCCACTTAACAACTGAGCCTTAGGCAGGGTTTGTACGGGACCTGGAAAGCCAGGGAAAAGGAAAATAGGTGAAAAAAGTCAGGGAAAATCCAAACTAAACAGATAGTCTGGGAAAATTTTGAGAACGGCAGCCCTAAAATCGTTAAATACATTATGTGCTGATGGAGGTAGCCTACTACATTAAGTCTAGTAGTTAAATTATGACGCTAAAGGTCAAGGAATGCGCAAAATCTGATCAGGGAAAACCTGAAAAAGTCAAGGAAATTCAAACTAAAAATTTTGTACGAACCCATGCGTTTGTTTTAATGATGTTGAAAGGAAGCTCGTAAAGTGTGTGCAAATGAATAAACAAGAAGCGTCGTTTCCGGATATTTCTGCTGCACTCTGTTATCAAGCTGATGAAAAAAAACTAAGAAGCTTTAATGTACTTGCTGCCATGTTGACATTCCTATACGATTCATTTTCCTGTTTGTTTGTTTTTTTTTTCCCACTCGTGTGAGATGTTTTGTTACATTTACTATAAACTATGTACATTAAGTTTCGCGTGCGGGAAATTTGAACGCACTGAACTATCTTGATGTAAACAAACTTCAGACGAACTTTCAAATCTAAAGCCTGATGAAGACAAGCATGTCACCGTCTATTGATTCAGCATTAAGCTTAATAGAATTTTGTCGAAAATTTGCAGTGACTTGTGGTTACGTGTTTTTACATTTTCCATCACCAGTTTCAGTTACATTGTGAAAAAAATGGAGGGAAGCGATTATTAATCACACAATAAATTAAGGCCGCTAAAAATAAATTAAGTGGTTCTCGGGAGTGCTACTAAAAAAAAAAAATTGACGCGGGCGGGCAAGCGGGGTTTTTTGTTTTCTACTGTTTATTTTTGAATTTTCTGATGCGGGAGATAGCTTTTTATTTTTTACTGAACAAAACAAAATCGGTAGCTTACATTTTGCTGTGTGGAGTACAATATCTGCGTTTTAATGCTAGGTTCAAAGTGTAAAAGCTGCGCATTTGATAAAAGTCATTCTTTAGATCTACGTTTTTAGTTGGCACACGCCTCTGAACGATCCTTAGATTCGTTTCGAGGCGATCATGTGACTGGAGCAAATTGCTGACATGGTCATGAGCTCCAGGAAGTGTTTGATGAAAACGCTGATGCGTGATCGGAATTTTTTTTTAGACAAAGTCATAAAAAACGTTTCATGCGCTAAGAAAATTGCCATGTGTCCGCTCCTGAGAACCACTTAATTAACTCTTAGCAGCCTAAACATTTAATTTAAAAAAATTTAGTGTTGAAACAATACATCGGGCAAAGGCAGTTGTTTGCGAGTGTAAACAGCCCGTGTGCGAGTGCGAGCAATCCGTGTTGCTCTTGCGACAGCATTGTGGCTCATCTTTTCGGTTGCGTCATCACACCTTGTTTCTTTGTCCATTTGCTTTCGTAGCATGGCGCTGGATGGTATTGATGGTGGTTGCAACGAACGGTTTTCCGACTTTGATTTTTCAGCAGACAAAACACCCGCAAATTTAAAGAATTTTTGTTAAAAAGCATCAAATTTGGAGGCCACTGGAGCGAAAATGCTGGCAGAAATTTCAGCGTGCAAACGGCCGATTTTCGCTCTTTAGAAAGTACTGTTGCGAGGTTGCTTTGAGTGAGCAAAAGGGAGTGTAGCTCACTCCACCTCACCATTTTGTCACCTTGATTACTCCTCGACAACATGTCCGATTTTAATTTTATTTTTTTACAAACCACGTCTGGGGTTAACGCTATCGATATGCAAAACCTGGTTTTAATCGACGCAGACGTTATTGCTTGATGCGGATACAAAGCGTGCATTGGAGTGTATTCATAAATGAAGATCCACTCCAATAAAAGGCTCGTGTTGCATCGCCTTTCCCTACGGACTGGCGTCCAGAAGATGTTTATATAATCCTTAACAGGCACGGTGGCCCCGGCAACGTCCCAGCCAGTTGAGTCAAGGTAGTGAGACTGACTACCATGCTCCTTAAGCAGTATGAAACCTGTTCTGTGGATTTTTCAACGCCTGATAATGATCGGAGGTTCCTGGTTCAAATCCCCAGTTTTCCCATCCTCTTGCTGAAGTACTTAAAGGTACATTCCTCACGGTTGGATTTCCTGTATGGCTCAGTTTTGCAACATTACTTCAGATGCATGTACTTCAGATGCGTTTTCCTGTTTTTCCCCACGTCAGAAACGGTTTTGCTACATTCACTCTAACCAGTATGTAAATGTTGCAAAAGCTATTTCGCGCAGGATGCTCGAATACTGAAATGTATTGTAAAGTGCAGACGTAGCCACAGGCATTAGCTAGCTTCAGATTTCAGGTATAAAAGAAGTAATTTAAAACAAAACAAACAAAAAAAAAAACATGTAAATTCCCTGTTGATACTTGATGAAAACTTGCATGAAAAAATTGGTTATCTCCGATGGTTCTATTTCAGCATGCAGCTTCATTCTCTTAAAGGTCCTGGTCATTATTGGCAGTTCTTTTAACTTTCGAATTTAGGTTCTCCACGTTTTGGTGAGAAAAGCGTTTCGTTATTTTAGCTCTCAGTGCAAGACGTGATCGGTGTTTGTAATTTTCGAGTAGTATATTTCCCTTTTTTAGTTTTTTCTTTTTTTTCCTTTATTCTCGTTTCGGCTCCTTTCCAGAAGAATATGTAATTTTTTTCTCCGACTTTCATTTCGAAACGGTCCTGGAGAAGCTAGCAAATGTGTGGAATACATTTCTTTCTTTCAGAACTTTCTTACTTGCATTGTTTAAGGTAGATTCTTTTTTTAATTTTACGTATTTTTATTTTTATTTTGATGTCCAGCATGAGATTGTGTTCTAAATGTAAATGAAACCTTTTTTTTTAAATATTTTCTTCTCGTATTTTCTTCGTCACACTCTAAACCGTTAATGTTTGTAAAAGGGAAACATTAATGTTTACGAGCAGGGACGTGCACGCACCGAGGGGGGTGGGGGGGGGAGCGTGAACCCTTATAGAAAAGTGCCCTTTTCTGGAAATAAAATGGCCGACATTTTCTTTAGGGTGTTGTAAAGTCCAAAAAAAAGGACAATAATGGCTAAAAAGTGGTGTAAAGAGAGGCAGAAAAGTTTAAAATCTACAAAAGGAGGGTGCCCTTTTCTGGAAAGAAAATGGCCGATATTTGCTGTTGGGTGGTGTAAAGTCCAAAAAAAAAAGGGACAATAATGGCTAAAAAAAAAGTGGTGTAAAGAGAGGCAGAAAAGGTTAAAATCCACAAAAGGAGGGTAATGAGGCATAAAAACAGGTGTAAATACCAACAACAACAAAAAAAGTCCTCAGAAGAAAATAAGTTGCTCCTGCCCTCTCGTACCTGGTAAAAGATCACAGAATACAAAATATAAATGAGGGGTAGATGTGCACTTAGGTGTTTTAGTCGACTCTGCAGTTGGGAGGTAAAGCAACTGGGCCTTGTTGCTATAGCAACTAGGCCCCGTTGCTATAGCAACTAGAGGCTTAATTTCACTGTATTCAGCCAGCTACTCACGGATTTCTGGATGGTTTATAGATCAAACGAAGCGATTTGCGCGTGTGTTATTACGTGCTAATTAATTGATTCCTGCTACCAGAATGTCCACAACGGTCGGAATCGTTGAAATACGCTACACATATAGCCAACTTCAAAATCATTAGCGACATTCTTGAAACACGGACCAACATGGAATAATTACGTCGTAACGTATCGCTATTTGCAGTTCTTCTTTGGCCAA
Source organism: Lithobius niger (assembly GCA_023313725.1). Classification (NCBI taxonomy): domain Eukaryota; kingdom Metazoa; phylum Arthropoda; class Chilopoda; order Lithobiomorpha; family Lithobiidae; genus Lithobius; species Lithobius niger. The sequence goes on from JAHWFP010096156.1 coordinate 97,277, forward strand.
TTAGCTTTACTTTTAGGTGGGACATAACCACGTGACTACTAACGGCTGTGTCCTAGAAAAATCGGCATATTAGAGCACATTACTCTTACTTCTATGCGAGAAACTTAATAAATTAGTTAGCGCCCTTGTTAATATTCTCAATGGGGCTTAAGCCTGGTTTTTTCCACCCTTCTTCCGACTATAGCATATTACACACTTAGAATATAGCCGGTTTGCATGCACGACTGTATGTATTCTTCCGCCTTTCTTTGTAAATGCACCTGTGGTAATTCCAATGTCGACATACGATAATATCGACATTGGAATTGCCACAGGTACATTTACAATATCATTATCTCTGCCTTGTAATGACACTTAAAACTGGGACTATTTCCTAAGCGGATGCACAGTCATTTTTGCTTGGTTGTGATTGCCTGCGTTGTTCTTGTGGAATATACTACAGAGAGAGTGGCAACACTCGCTGATGATACGGCGATTTGGGTGGTTACCAGTCCAATTTGATGCTGATGTCTACGCTGCACTGGTAGTGTCCGCGGTTAGCTAATGACTATACGAAAAGTGTACAATACCGAGTTCAGCATGTTAAATAGTTCAAATCCCCTATTTTGTTGAGTTGACAAAGAAGTTGATTTCACTGCCTTGTAAGTTCGGAAGGATAATTCTGTAAAACTTCATGGAATAAAGAAGCCACAAGCGTCTATCTGTAACACGTAGTTCTCTCGAGTTATACAATTATACCCAAATGTAGGCAAAGGTGCACTTTAAAATACACATGTTGGTATTAAAAATACCATGGTGGCAACTTCTACTTTGAAAGTTCATGACAAATTTAAACTACAGACAACCAAAAAGCGTTCAATTTCAAACCAAGAAAACCTTAACAGTATCCTGCAAATTTTCGACAGACCGTCAAGCGTCTACCTTCATCAGGCACGCACGTATCGTCCTAACTCTGTCCTGCATCATTGTTGTGGTTCAGTGCATTTGACTCTTGGCGCGAATTGTGGCCTACTCCCTATTGTATCTGGAGCTTGGCACATGGTGAGTAAACTAACTGGCCGGCTCTACAACGATGTTAGGGGGCAGACAAAATGGCCACCACGTCTAGTTCATTTCGTCGAGGTTTGTTCTTCGAGGCAGCATCATTGTACGGAAAGAAGCGACATGTATTGGCGGTTTTGGAAATAATAATATAAATTATTACGTAGATTTTGGTTGCAAATTTTTATTATCCATAAAAGTATTTTTAAATAGTTTTTAAAAATATCACTCGGCTACATTTGAACTATTTCTTTGCGTTCACAAAAAAAAAAAAAAAAAAAAAAGCGACACGTTCGTTGGCAATTTGTACGGAGGGTGTCGCCCTCGGGTGACAAAATGCGACAACCAGACAAATCAGTCGCATCAGCGGAGCTTTCGGCAGCTATATTGCCCACCCAGTCTCGTAACGCTATTTACATCCAAGATCCAGTACCGCACAGAGCTCTGGTGGGCATTCTCTTGACTTTGGAATGGCAGACGTGACCAATACGGTAGGCCGCAATTCGCGCAAGATTCAAACGTGGTGTGAACCGCAAAAATGATAAAGACAGACCTTTGACGGTCTATCGAAAATTTGCAGAGACTGTCAAGGTATTCTGGGTTTGAACTTGTGCGTCGATTGGTTGTTGTCATTTAAATACATATTGATATCGTTAAGCGTTTCGTTGTTCTGATAGCGATATTAGAAAAGTACTTATACGTAACAAAGCGGTGATCCCTAGCGTCCAGCACAACCAGGATTCCATGAATATTTGTTTTGAACAAAGTGGGCCGAAGGACGGCCCTGGTACAACTATGGCTCTCTTCCTCCCACCCAATTCCCTTCCCCTTTTGTGCTACTTTGTGCTTTTGGCAAATGATTCCCTTTCTGTCGATGCTTGTCATTTTCGTGAAAAGGCGTTCCGCCGGAATTGATCGCATTGTAATGGAGCATTGGTTTGCCAAAATGTTGAAGGTCGTCCTGTTTCGAGTTTGGGTTGTTGCGATTCCTGGTTATTGCATTCTCGGTTTGTGTGTACTCTGCTATCGAGCGGTCGAAGTTTTCACAAGTCGCCAGGTCGTTAATTATCTTTAACGATGTTCCGTGGCAAAACGGAACTTGAGGGAATCAAGTGGATAAAAGACCCTGAAGTTAACATAAATGAACCGCAAACTGGCAATGACAAGCCCAAACATCAAAATGGTTCGTTACTGGTTTGTAACTTATCGAATGTCGAATAAACGACACCTAGCAGCTGCTGGTACAGCATGTGCTGGTCTGGTAGGATGCCGTGATGTCATTCACAGAAATCTTGTGGATATCAGTTTCTGTCAACGATGCGTGACATACTATTTCATCTGTTACTGATTCTTACTGGGAATATTCATTAACTTTCACATTGCCAACTGCTCGGCCCTTTTTATTGCTACCGTGCAACACGTTCGAGCATTGCAGTGGAGGGCCCCTTCATAAAAAAAATGCAGTTTTGCCACACAAGGCAAGAACCAGTAGAGCCCCCCTCCCCACCTTTATAAAAGAAATGTCGTTTTTGTGATACTAGGCGAGAGCACAGCAGAGGCCGCCTATTTTTCCACACAAGGCAAAATCCCAGTGAAGGCAGCTCCCCCAACCCCTCCCCAATTTAAAGAAATGCAGCTTTTGCCATACAAGGAGAGAGCCCAGTGGAGGTCCCCCTTCATCAAAGAAAAAAGTGCAGTTTTTGCCATGCAATGCGAGAGCCAAGTGAGGCCTCTCATAGAAAAAAATGCTGTTTTTTGCCACATAACACGAGAGCCCAGTGAAACCCTCACAAACTCTTTCTCCCCCCCCCCCCCCCCCCCACTCTACAACAAAAAATAAATAAAACAATTTAGTGTTTGCCACACACGACACAACTTTCACGGAACTATAGCAATAACCAACTTGCTGATAATTTGCGATCACAAAATAATTTTAAATTGGGGCCATGGGGGGGGGGGGGGAGCAAAGTCCGTGGGTCCGGAGGCCGCTGCTTCCTCTGCCTCATTGTAGTTACGCAACTGCGCTCGAGAGTTTTCATTGCTACCGCACAAAGAATGAACTTAAATACAGATGCAAACCTATTTACTTTGCCCTTAAATGCCAGACTGCCTGAGTGGGGAATTGAACCCACGACCGTTGAAACCAATGACATAAGCCCTTTTAAGTTTTGGAAAGAGACAGAAAGTGCCACACGCCTACTGCTTAGCGTCATAAGTGTGTTTCGTTAGTTGGTACATTGCAGCACGTTGTGGCGTTAGCATAGCTTACTAAATACACATTCCTTAAAATGATTAGCTACACGGACAAGCCCAAACTGGGCAGCTCTGTGCCATGACGTATTAAAGAGGTACCCAAACACAACTCCGGTGGGGGGATGAATTGTGCCAGCTTTATACGCGATCGTTAGTTATTTAAAGGCAGCTATGAAATGATCTAGAAGGGACTAGATTTTAAGACCTACCAAGAACAAGGCAAATGATTTGTCAAAAACGAAAATGTCACTATAAAATCTAAAAGGCTCCCGTACGAATCTACTGGACGACCCATGTGCCATTGGCACCCTGGCCTGGCTCTATGGCCCATCCTTGGCCTCTGTACACGGATTACTATTGGTTTTATTTTCTTCTGCTGATTTGTATTTTGATGTATTTACTACAAATTAAAGGGGTGAGCAAAGTTCTTCATTATGTGAAACGTTAAACTGAATCAGTCATTCTGAATAAGTTAACTTGAATAGGTTATTCAGTGCACTGAAAAAAAGTTTTTCTGGATCAGTTATTCGCTTTTTGCTCTTCATTACTTGTTCTTTATGCACTTGCAGTGTCCTGTTCGTTATATTTGTTTTCGTCACGAAGTTGGTTAAATTTTTCCGATGTAACTTGGATGGCAGGTCGATTAGAAATATTGTTGATTTAAAGTGCCCCTTACGGTTCTGTCCGATTGACCCACCCAGGGACGTTCGACTGTGAGGTCAGGCCAGTCATTGCAACGCCTCAAAGCTACGTTTGGTCGTAAATTATACTCGGGCGAAATTACCCACGATGCCACAAGTTGGTGACTTCAAGGCTTCGAAACCAAAACACTAGCGTACTTATACGGTGTCCACACGGTCGTTATGTGTGCTGTCTGTGTCTGTTGACACAATGCAACAAACGTTGCAAATTTTCAGTTGCCTTGTCGAATGGATTTAGTTAGCGAAATGCACTCCAAACCAGTTGAAACGTTTTGGGCGGTTCGGATACTTTTGCTTATTAGTCAAGCTTATCAACAAATTCATCCAGTTGGTCCAGCAAAATAAACAGCCAATGAGATGCAAGAATCAGTAAAAATGGTTGCAAGCCATGTCAGTGTAGGACGTAGGACTGTCGCTTCATATTCCAGCCCTTATCACAAGGTCGTATGGGAGAGACGCTGTGGGTTTAGTTGGAAGCAGGGGGTATGCTCCTCCCGTAACAAAGTGAGTATATTGCTCTAAGGTAAAAAAAAAAAAAAACTAGTGTGCACTCTGAGATGCTACACGCCAGAACTAAACGTAGTACGAGTGTTTTTTTTCGCATCTATTAGGTCATAGGAGTTGATTGTGTTTGAATGGATAAGCAACTCCCAGCTCAAATGCATAGCCGAAGTGCGTAGTCTTCGATGGCAAGCGTGACTCACGAATGTACCCAGAATACAAAGCGCCTCTGCTACTTCCGCCTGACCAATCCGCCATGAGGTATTCGCGGTTGATCCGCTCGTAGGCGGTGGAATTTTCTGTGAAATACGCCCTGTACTACATTGTTTATGATGTATCAAACGTAGGTAAGATAAGAGATTGTTATATTGCCAGGCGTTACGTGCCATTGTGTTTTGTAACAAAGTTTGACAGTCGAACGAAACCTTAACGCCGATTGTTGGGGAAGTAAATATCGTATTTTTGTAACACGAGATGGGGTGCTTATGAATGCATGATATTTGCAAGAAAACCGGTGTAGAATGAGTCATCTTCTTGTGACAACAGTAAGTTTAACCAAGTTAAAATGTCGTAGCAGCAGAAAAATTGAATAAATTACTAAATCTAATTTAGTACCGTTATACCAGTTTAGTACCGCGTTATACTAGGCGTCGTCTGCTTTCTCCGCCATGTTGAAAGATGGTTTAGATGGATTAAACCTAGTGCGTTGGGTGTAAATTTCCGATTGCGCGGCCGCGAGTGCCGATTGGCGTGGCGGTACGTCCTTTGACGCCGCGCTCTTAAACTTCCGGTTTAGTCAAGTTGCTTATCCACCAAAACACAATCAACTCCTATGATTAGGTTAACAACCTCCACGGGGAATTTTTAACGCTAGTTATCCCAGAAAATTGTTACGATCAGTCGTTCCACGTTTGGTCGCATGGTGTCGCTACACAGAACAAGAGATTGAGCATGCGGTGATATTGTCGTGGACACACGGTTGAGCCCTACGGTCCTCTTTTACGCCGCCACCCTATCTGTGCTGTATATAATCAAAGGTCATTGGGCCTGTCCACCTCACATTTCCTGAGCAATGAGTAATTGATTCCTTGTCGCTATTAAGAAGAAGAGAGTATTGCTACAATATTGCCCAAAAGACAAACTTTGCGCCGAAGCAGTGACATGAAACCAATCAGACTGGGCTCAAAGGGAGAATGGCGACTTCAAACTGGCGGTGGTGTGGGCTTCCACTGAGACGGAAGTGTCATGTAGAGAAGCCACGTGTTTGTGAGGGGTGAGCAGCTAGTTTGAACAAGTTACGGATCCTGAGCGTTTTCTTGCCAGATCTTTCGTTTATAAAGCGCAGATCAGATAAGAAAAAAATAAGTAGCTGTAAAAAGCTCACATCCTGTGACGCCTGTAAGTATTGGAAAGAGATACGAGAATAGAAATGATAGCATTGCAATACAACTGTAATGCGGATAAAGGTTCTGTTGCTGAAAGCAGATTGCAGTGTAACTCTGGGCTGCTGTTGGACGCAGCATACTGTTCTCGTTATTTAAAACTATTTATTTATTGAAACTGCCGGCATTTTATCGTAAACAATGTAAACATCCCGAGTTTTATGCAAACTATGGTTGCACATTGTTTTCTATCTAGACACACGCTAGTGTTTCGCGCCAAGTTAGGCAACAAACATCACATCAATTCAATTGTTGAGGTTGTAAATCATCGTAGCGCGAGCCTTCATTGTATTGGCGGTGTTTCCATGTTTAGCCGTAAGTTAGCTTGTAAGTATAGGGCAGAGCGTATGGCGTTAGGGTCGAGTCAACTCTCATAATAAAACTAACTAGCGTCAGTGTCTTATACCCTGAAGCATAGTTGTGCACATTTCAGGTACTTGGGGAAAAATAATAATGCAGTAAAAAAGCTTAAATTGTGCTGAAATCGAGAGCAATGATCCACCTGACAAAAATTAACTCGTGTTTGAATGCCAGCTATGCTGCTTTCAATACAAAATCTGCACCACAATAACGTTGAAAATGTGTTTACTACGTAGCTAGCTAGACCGCTTATCCCCATGTTAAATCCCATAGGGTGATTATTCATCGATACCGACATAACGGGAAGGCTTCCAGTATGAAATTGGATGAATGGGTGTAGTACAATACGAACTGCGCACCTTTTACGGTTTTGAAGCCTAGGGACGTAACGGGAATGGCGTGGGAGGACGCGTAAGTACGAAAATATTGTTTGTTATAACCATTGTTAGTATTGTCGGCATCGTCTCTCATTGGACGGCCAAAGTTCGGACAATGACAACGTGTATAATATACTGACGTGCGTGTCTAAACACACACTAGTGTATCACAATAAATCTAAACAACGTTGCCAAAAAAAATTGTATTCAGTCCAATTCACGAAAAATAAACCAACTATAAAAACAAAACCAAAAACTGGTAAAGAGGCTACCAAGTTGAGAGTGGTTCGGCCCTTCAAAGGACTGATATCAACACACCAAAACTAACTAAATAAAACAAATTACAACAAAATTAAAACCAAACTAAAAACCTATAAATAGGTGACTAGGTTGAGAATGGTTCGGCCTATAGGCAAAAGGTAATAGCAAAGTGTTGAACACCAATTTCTTGTTAACGTGGCACTTTATTACAAATCTGTACGGTAGTGGAGTTGAGTAAATACACAATTAAAAAAAAAAGGAGGGATATCATATCAAAAACCAAAACTGGTAAAAGGGGCCCCCAAGTTCCGAATGGTTCGGCCCTTCAAAGGAGTGATATCAACACACCAAAACATTCGCCAGGTTAATCGCACCGAATAATACTTTGGACGTTAAATGAAAACTTGAAAATTGCTACCGAAAGTAGCAATGTTCTAGTTTTCATTTAACTTTCGAACTATTAAGCGGTGCGATTAACTTGGCGAATGTTTTGGTGTGTTGATATCACTCCTTTGAAGGGCCACACCATTCGGAACTTGGCGGCTCCTTTTACTAGTTTTGGTTTTTGATATGATATAAGATATATTCGGGATTCTTTGTATTTTGTCACATCCCGTAAACGTGCATTCGTATGCATTGTAAGGTTAAATTTTCGTCGGTATTTGCTGCCACCGCAACCTATGACGTCACATGAGGTCACAGAAAAAAGAGGAAGAAGCACATCGCTGAACTACACGTACCCCCAAAACAGCAAATTGTCGCTTTCTTAAAAACATAGCAAATAGAGATCTGCATCTTTCTTCCATTCTTTGATAAAAACTCCTTGCTTGGGTTGTTTGCTTAATTTATTTCGTTATTTCTTTCCGCTCCCGGAGCAGTTGTTTTGTTTCCTTTTTTTTTTTTCCCTTTTATTTATTTTTATTTATTTTTGACAGCGACAAAGCGTGAAAGTCGTAAAAAGTGAAAATGGCGGCGGAATTTAGCTGCTTCTTCTTAATTCGTCGTTAAATTGCAGCTGTCTGGAAGAGATGGCCATTTTGTTCTTGCTGGTCTCATTTGGCTTGTTTGGATGAGAGAAAACTGAAGAATTAAAAGAGTATATAAGAAAAGGAGAAGTAGTAGTAGAAGAGAGTGAAGTAATAGGAGCAAAAGAAGTGGAAGAGGGAGAAGGAGTAGAAGACAAAAATGTTATTCATTTTAGAGATCAGTCTCAAATGCGAAGATCAAATAAAAGGACAGAAAAAGGAAAGCGCAAGAAGAAGAAGAAGACGTGGAAGAGGAAGATGAAGTGTTGTTGGTGTATGGGGTCGGAGAAACAGCTGCGCACGTGCGAGTGCTTCGAATGCGAGAAGATGAGGTGCTTTACGGCGACAGTTTGGCTTATCGGCCTGATTTGCGGTGGTCATTAGTCAAGATAAACTTTCAATGTCGGAGGGAGGAAATTTATTTTTGGAACAGCCTTAGAGCAAGATGGGAGAAAGACCCTAAGGGTCCTGTACCAAAAATCCAGGCTGCATATAAAAATGACGAAGTGCAGAAATCTTCTTTTTTTTTTTGTACCAACTATTGTGCCTCGGCATAACATACGCCTGTCTGTAGTCTGTTCCACATTATGCTTGCATGAAACTAACTGTATGATGCCACGTTTCCTTGCACTACAAGTGCAAAAACATGTGGCTATCACACTTGTAGACTCTACAGAGTTACTGTTAGAGTCTACGAGTAGGATATTTACATGTTTTTGCACTCGTAGTGGAAGAAAACGTGGCATCATACAGTTAGTTTTCTGAAAACATAATGTGGAACAGAGTATAGCTGATTCCGCTGATTCAACTCGGCTGCATTAGTCAGCATTATTGAAGTAATGGTGTTTGTTTCTAATTGTTAGAGCGCATATCCGTTTCTCATTGTCGCCCGCTCACCCTTTTTCTCAAATCTCAAATCATTTATTACAGGAATCTGAAGGTCCGCAGCCCTTTTCTTTGCTACTACCGTGGCAAGAATGAGCCCGCTCGCCCTCGTGCTGATTGTTGAAGCTTCGTTTATTTAATCCTCCCTAATAATGCCTCATCAAGTCTGCTCACATCATTAAGTCTGCTCCAAAGCGAAGTATGTGTATGTTATCAGCCACCTTTCCGACGAGTGAGATAGAACCATGTCGAGGCCCGCATGGCCGAGCCATTGTTGTATCTCTCCGAGGAAAGTGGCTGATGACCTATTTATCACCCAATTTCACGATCTCAGTCCGATAACAATAGTATAGCACGCACGCAACACAGAATGAATCGTGCTGACGTTCTTTTGTTCAGAAGGTCGACAATGCGACAAAGATGTCATTGTTGGCAGCATTGTTATTCCTTTCTTAGTGAAAGCTTCTGTGCTCGTGTTTATTGAGTGTAACTCGATTCCGAAGTGCCCCATCACCGATCATACCGCGGAAACTTAACGACGAACAGCCCCTTCAGACAACGTCTCTTTTATAAGTTGACTGAAGGGGCTATTCGGGGTTGAGTTTCAGGGGTATGAACGGTGATGAGGCACTTCGGAATCGAGTAACAATACAGAAATAAAAGCAGAGAACCTTTGTTGGCTAACTGGGTGTTCGTTCGTTGTGTGATGATGGGTGCTTTCGGAATCTGGAACAGTTATGCGGTAAGAAAATACTCGTGTAATGGTAGGACGGAGAGTCAAATGGGCTCCATTAGGGATAAATAAACGTATACTCAACGTTTAATTTTGGCTTAGGTTTAATTCAAGTTGAAAAGCTCCACATTTAATAAATAAATAAAAAAAATAATGAAAACCATGACAGACGGTTGTGTCTAGCATCCTAGCATTAGACTTTGTCACGATTTTTGCGGAGTAGGGGGGAGAGGAAGTGTGTAGGAGCGCCCCCCCCCCAACAAAATTTTGCACTGTTCAGACTGACGAGAAAAATAGAATGTGTTCTAATTTTTTATCAAGGCTGTGATGTCGTTTGTAATTTTAAATCGTTGGCAACCTTATACAGGTCAGTGTCATAATGTTTTTGGGCTACAAGAAAATTTAAATAACGAAAACAATAGCATTTTTTAACCAAAACTGGTTTTTTACGGTGATGTTCTTAATTTTAATCGAGGCTGTAACGTCCGTTTTAACATCTGGAGCAAGCATGATGTTCTTTAATTCATAAGCAGGTGTGTATCCAGGCGTGATATCCGATATCACTCCTCCTTTTTCATCTCAGTCCTAAATCATTGTTGCAATGCCGTCGTGTTTTATTGTTAAGGGAGGACTGAGATCATGAAATTGGGTGATAAATATATAGATGTAAAACGAAAGTAGTAGTCTCTCCTTGCCCCCCCCCCCCCCCCCCCGCGGGGCGGGGGAGATTACCATAATATCTTTCTGTCCATATACCTGTTATCTACAATATCTTATGCTATATAAAATATTTATATCTGTACGTGTAATTTGTAATCTAAATCGGAATTCGGCAGTCCCTTTAACTTCCGTCGAACACCAGGAGGCGCAACTCGATATTGTGCAGCTAGGTTGACTTAGCAGGTTATATCTTCGTTTTACTTTTTAATCGCTTGTTGTAGTAAACCTGAGGGCGTGATATGTTTTTGCACTCAGTTTTACTACGAGAGATTAAAAGTAAAACGAAGATGTCACTTCCTAACAGAATCTTGCTAGTCAGCTATAGAAGATAAGTCAGAATTGTAAATAGAAGCAGCTAATACCTGCTATAGATAACGAATTATCTATTGCGGTATGTAGCCAAGCCAACAGTCTGGTGTTATCTGTTTAGGATGCGAATAATTATGACTTTTATGTAAGCCGTCGGTGTTTGGGATTTCCCCCAATTTCATAACATTCAGCAGAGTCTATAGCGTGTCACTGGCTACATTTTTCGTCGCATTGTATCGCTTTAATTTGTATTCTGATAGCGTTAGTGCTTTTTGGCAATAATGGAACGGACAATAGCAATATTTGTGGGAAGGTTTTCTTTCCTCGTTCAAGTTTTCTCAACTACACTGGAGAGTATTTGCCATGGAGCATCACAAATAATAAGTTGGTTTCAACGAAGATTATTTGCACACCTACATACTGCGGTAAGAACGGGGTATAAAAATATTTGACGTTTGTTTAATCTGCCGAATTTCTGGGTGTAGAGAAGCTGGTGGTGGACTTAGCCTGTAGCTCTTACCTATCAGCATTACTTAAACTAGAATTGGAAATGGGTTTCAAACCCCATCTTCTTGGCTTGGAAACCAAGCCGTATTCCTGTAATGTGTGGCGCAGTGTCACCTGGACCACTGCACTTTGACTGCTGTTGACGCTAATGCGTTAGCTGTCGACGCTCCATTAAGCCTCGTCCCCCCCCCCAACTTGGTTTTTCTTTGGTCGCACAAAGATATCTTAGTTATGACTTCATTTTTAACTAATTTCTCCTTTGTCTCATTATTAATTACTCGTTTGTTGTTTTGAATTGTTATTGGCAAGTCCTGAATTTTCATTGGCTAGTTCTGAATTTTCATTGGCAAGTCCTAAATTTTCATTGCCAAGTCCTAAATTTTCATGGATAAGTCCTGAATTTCCATTGTAAGTCATGAATTATCATTCACAAGTCCTTGTACTTTCTTTGACAAGTCTTTGAATTTTCATTGACAAGTCCTTCATTTTCCATTAACAAGTCGTTGAATCTTCATTGACCATCCCTGCATTCTTATTGACAAGTCCGTGAATTTTCATTTGACAAGTCCTTGAATTTGTATTGATAAGTCCTTGAATTTGTATTTCAAGTCCTTGAATTTGCATTTCAAGTCCTTGAATTTGCATTTCAAGTCCTTGAATTTTCATTGACAAGTCCTTGAATAGTCATTGACAAGTCCTTAAATTTTCATTGACAAGTCCTGGATGTGGGGGCAAGGTGGCTTAACGGTTAGTACGGCCTCATATACCAGAGGTCCCAGCTTCGAGCATGACCTCAGCCTCCGCTGGAAATTTCGGAAAAAAAGAGCCCTGTGATGACTCGTGCTCATGTCGGATTTATGGGATATACAGGAATCGTAGAATTTCTGAATTAAATTGCGTAGCAAAGCCCTAGTCACCTGGCACCGGCTTCGGGTTGGGACTGGGAGCATGTAAAATCTACAAGTTCTAGGAAAGTTTTAGGATTTTTAGTTTACACGTGAATACGAACACTGGTGCCTATTTTCCCTCATTGATACATACTTCAGTTTTGCACTTTTTAACCTTTTTTTTTTGGCACAGCAAAATCCTTCTCTTCCTTTACAGTTTTCTCTAATGAAATAGTAAATGCCTTATGACATTTTAAATCTGAAAGGCTACAGGTATACTGGAGTACACTTGCAGTTCCCTTAAACAAAAGGAGGTTCTGCAGTTGTTCTTCGTTACATTTGGCGAATGTGACGCATGTGAACTTTAAAGTCAATGGCTGCAACTTTACCGAAGAAAAAGTTACTTTCTTTGCCTTTAAAAAGAAACTACTTTTAAATTTTTATTTGTTGTAGCAAATTATTTATGCCTTTCAATGTAATTTCTTTTCAAAATTGGCTGAGGTCCTCAGGAGCACTGCATTTATTTTTAACCAGAAAAGAAAGGATTTCTTCGTAGTACGTCAGCACTCATTCTTTCTTTTTTTGCACGCCACAAGTCGATAAAGCTTTGGGGACGGTAACAAGCAGGGATGGCTTAAGGGCTGAACGAGCCAGGTAGCTACCCGGGTCGCCAAGCCAGAATGAGGCCTAAAATTGTTCAATAAATGAGTAAAAGTATGAAAATATAAATATCTGCCATGTATTGAGTTGAAAAGTAGTGATTCTCTGGAATGTTGTTGCACTTCCGTATAACAGTAAAATTCCCCCTATATCGATGAAAGGGGTGCCAAAGCGTCAGCCAGTCTGCACGAAAAATTTATATTGAGCCGCCCCTGCTTTTAAAATTGGATGAAAAGTTTTCTGTTATTAGTGGGTGATTACTTTTGCGTTATAAAGTGGTTGAAGATAATGGTACTAAAGTTTAACAAAGCATTTGTGTTGTTAGCTTTGTACCTGGAATGAGCGCGTTGACTCTACGCGGTATATTTCGTATAATAGCAGTAATATGTTTGTAATCTGTTTATTTTTCCAATGTGGCCAAAGTGCATACAACATAACACATATATATATTACAGGGCTCGAAATGAGCGGTATCGCATCGCAATTTGCACCACAAATTTAAACTTTAGCGATGCAAACTTAAATAATGTATCGCAGTTTAGCGACGCAACTGTATTTCAGACACGGGTCAGAATAGTCTTAACGCGCGTTGGATGCTATAGTCTTGACCAAGCATCCGTGCGTGTAGCAAAGTAAAAGTGAAACTAAAATGGCTATTGTTTCAAATACAGTAAACTTTATATTCTTTTTTACTAAATAAACTATTCTTTAAAAGTTGCTAATCATTTTTTCGTGACTGCTACGCAAATTTTTATTTTGTTTCGTATTTCTGCTATGCAAATATTTTAAGACAATTCGAGCCCTGTATTAACATTTGCCACAATCGTCGTAGATGAATGAAACTGTGTAGTTGGTACGTTCTCGAAGGAATCAACCCCATCCCCATTTATGAGGTAGGGCTGGCGGTGCTCCTCCATAGGGGCACCCGTGGTGGACCTAACTTTGATCAAATGGGAATGGGGGGATAAAGTTGTTGGGTTACCCCTAACTTCTGGGACACCCGGTACAGTACGTACATACACTAGTGTTCGACCGATGGCTGAATTTTACCGATGGTTGATCACATAACATTAAACTTTACAGTTTGGATATTTAAAATTCATATTTTTTTTTTACAGTTTTTTTTACATTGGTTTCATCTTTTTCCTGTCATCCTCTTTTTTCTGATTTCATGTGGCTTTCCCTATACACCCAGGTTTCTTGAGCTGTAGTGGCAGTCCTGTTTACCATTGCGTTAGTCATTATTGTTCCTTCGTGAAAATGGTGCTGTTGGGAGAACCGAAATTGTGCATTTTCCATGTTGGTTTTACTGCGGCACTTTAGCTTGTGTGAAACTTGATTTGTATTACAACGGCGACACTTTTCTGTCATTTTAAATGTTTTTAAGCATTGAGGAATCATAATTCTCAATAAATGGGGTGCACTGGTCGACAACAAGGCATTACTACCGGATTTCTACAGCTTTAAGCATGAAAACGTCAGCATGAACTTCCATGTTAAACAGCAAACTTTGAATCCGTGTAATTTTCCCCTGAATTGACATAGACCAATGAAATTCGGTGTTTGGGCTCATATCATATATATATATATATATCACTGCATTGAAAATTTTAATGATAGCAATTGAACCGTTTGGCCTCAACAGAATGGCCGTTTGTTGTTGTTGTTGGGACTCTTGGCCCTCACCTAAAGATCAAACCAGTGATCCTCTTTTCAGTTTTCATAGCTTAAAAACATAGATATGAACAGGACCACGTCTGTTGAATGTTGTTTTAATGTGACTGTCACAGTCCTGTTGTTCTTGTCAAAATTTGCTTTGACCTAGATCGAACCAATCAACCGATTTAAAATTTTTATGGCTAAAATTGTAGGTATTAAATAACGCCAGGGGGCATTTGTTATTGTTGGGAATTTTCGCCTTTATCTCGCAACTGTGTCAGTGCTATTTGTTGACGAAAAACACGAATTTCCCCCAATTTGGTTTAAATTCTTCTAATGAGCAATAGTAGAGTGAGTAATGAGAACAGTTTAATGCTAAGAGTTTGTTCTGTGGAGACAAGAATCCCGAGTAGTAAAACTAGTACCCCATTATAATAAAGTTACAGGTACGAATTATATTGGAAGCAATCTTGTGAAGAGAACTTAGCATCATATAAATATTAGGACGCATATTTGGATAAATATTAGATATCTAGCCTAATTCTCATTCATCTGATAATTATCTCTGATCTCGTTTAAGTAAAAACATATTTATCTAATTAAATCTGTTTATCCCTTGTCTTGCAAAGTCCTTTTACCTTCTTTAATGTCAACTCCCGTTGTCTTGTTTATCTATTTATGTTAAATCTTCTTTACCTCTTAATCTCCAGTCGCGTTTGTCGAATTTATCTCAAAGAACATTCATCTCAATTAATTACCTCATATCGCGATTATTTTATGTATAAAAAATCGAGATATTCAATTTATCTGAAATATCTCCAAGAAAAAAATAACGGATATTAGTTGTATTAAAATGCGATTAGGCTAAGTGTATAAAATATGGATGTAAGCCTTTTAAAAACATAACGCTCTAAAGGAACAGAAACAAGACAAAGACATGTAAACATGTAAGCCACCAGCGTCCATGCTAATACGTGTAATAAAAGCTCCAGCCTATTTTTTGAGATGCTGGAGATTCTTTTACGTATATTAGTACGACGGCTGATGGGTTACACGCCTTTATCTTGTATATGTTCCTATAGAACATCCAGTGTCTTTAAGGTTTAATCATATTTTAATACTAACAGCAAGTATGTTAGCTAGCAGTATTGCAGTGTTGTGAGTATCGCCGTGCTCATTATTAGGTTTGCTAAGTAGTCTAACTCATTTTAGTGTGACCAGCTACACTTGCCACAACACATGTGAGCTTTCTAGTAGTGTATTATATTTGTAGTCCTATAGCCTGCTACTCCGCACACTGCCTCGCAGCATTCATCATCTTTCCTGCTGGCCACTTGCTGCAGCATTCACCCTCTCTTGCAGCCCTGCTGGATTCACTCGCTGGTAGTCATCAGGCTGCAGCCCTGTAGCATTCGCCCATGTCATTGCCTGCCTTTAAGTTTTAGTGTTATGTCTGCTTTTGGTGTGCCATTTGCCATTTTCTTGCACACAACAATGCGCCAGAAAATAAAGTTGAATGAAATCAATTAAAGCATATCTTAACCCATTCATGACAGATACCTCACCCCTAAACAAAACTTACTATACGTATGCTAGAAAACACCAGATTATTGCAGGATAATCTTGAAAACGAAATAATGTATGCGTGAAAAAGTAAAATGTATGCATGTAAAAGTAAAATGTGTGTAAACATGTCCTTTTTTTCTGATCATAGAAATATTTGTTAAAAAAACTAACACTGAATTCTTAATAAAATAAGGCCGCTTTCACATGAGCGGCGGATGCATGCATCCGCTTTAAGTGGATGTGGGCTCTCGCAACTTTGCTTTCACACGAGCTGCTGGCAGCAAGGGTTTGCCTGCGTATTCAAACATTTGCACCTATTGAGAAATTGCGGTCAGGAGCATGCTACATCTGCACCGTGTGAAAAACCTGCATTCTGTTCAGTTTACAAAAGTTGGAAAAACGTTTGTGTGAGTGTGGAACGTAGGAAAGTTTTGAGATCGACGGGTGCTTTCCACATCCACACCTCTTTGCTGTCCCACCTGTGACCTGCTTCATTAGAAATCCAGTTGTACCACTATGGATAGTTACTGCGGGTCCGCATTTATACGAAGGCACGTGCAGCATACGCTCTATGTGAACGGAACCTTTGTCGGAAACATGCCAAACAGTGAACATAATATATTTGAAATAGTGTAAAACAGTTCGCCACCTTTGCCCATTTACGTTTCGTTTTTTGGCTGTAGTATATGATTTTTCGTTTTTGGTTAATTTCTGACTTTAATGTTAGTTGTACAGCTCTTTGTTTGTGCTTTTATATACATTTACGACTCTAGCAACCTATAGTGTGTGCGTTATACAGTCATATCTCACCCGTTTCATTTTGTATATTTGTAGGAACGACAGCAGACGTTGGAGAGAATGGGCATTTCGGTGCAAGCGTCGGGCATCAAAGTGGAACAAAACAAGTACTACCTTGTGAACCTAAACGCTGACCCGTCTCTGAACGAACTACTTGTCTACTACCTGAAAGTGAGTGAATGCCAATTTTTGTACAAAAAAATATATATTTAACCATAGTGTTTGTTTTTATTTTGTTTTTTATGCTGTATGTTTATATCAAGCAGAAGTTTCTGAGTCAAAGAACTCCGTAGTTATGGATCGTATCTGCGGAGTTCTCTCGCCATGTTGTAATTTTACATTAATAGGCTATAGCAAAACTTTGTTGTGCCAATGAAACGTGTGACCCGAAATTATTAACTCAAATATGTAACCATACATAGGGGGATACTGGCCATACAGGAAAACTTGATATTTCCTGTAAGTCCTGGGTGGCAAGGGCCTATTGGTCCGACTACTAGTCCTACTTGACTACTCTCCTTTTGCACCATCACCTGACAAGATGTCAGGGGAAAGTCTAGTCATTCAACGTAAATTATGGATCATAATAATTTTAATTTTTTAATGTAGTTCTGACATAAACACCCTTCTCGGTATACCCCAGACCACACACGACCACCTACTTTTTTTTGCAACATTTTTTAGTATAATTCTTTGGTTAAGTCGCCCATTTTCTACTTGTCGCCCTATTGGTGATACACGATGATTACAGGGTTCATACGCGGAATTCAAAACTGGGAAAGTATGGAATGAAATTTTTGGCCTTGAAATCATGGAATTTTGACCTATTATCGTGTTTAGGCTGGAAAATCATGGAATCACAATGTCAAAGCTCACACTTCACCACTAATAAATGTGTAATAATAAACTCTGTCTACTTGAATTTTTGGTGGAATAATGCAGCGTCCACCTTCATCAGAAGTCAAGGCAAAAAACGAAAATGGAAACGAGGTTCACATTACTTCATGCTGTGTCAGAGTTAGAATTAGAATTTGAACTTGTGGCATTTTCCGTTGGTTTGTACGCTCACCACTGTAAACACAGCTTGCCGGTATTTTCCCGAAATCATGGAATTTACTCTTACCGTAATTTACAAGTTTTAGAACTTGTGCAATTCAAAGTTTTTTTCAATCAGAAGACATTATGTATTAAACCTGTATGTTACTAGAGTTTAAAGCGAATTTCTTCCTTTCATATTTGACAACGTTTGTTCCAATAACATGCTGAATTTAATGCCACCAACAACAACAACAAATAAATAATTAAATTAAGCACCAAATGAATTGAGCACCACAATTTGAGTTGACTATGGCTAAGGAGAATAAAAAATGTCATGGAAAATAGATTTTGGGGGCCTGGAAAAGTACGGAATTTTGTGCAGATGAGGTTGTACGAACCTTGTGATTAGTATTTTTTTTCTGTCACCATTTTTCAGTGATGTCATTAGCATTAATACTAAACCGATATCACTTCGGTTCAATGATGGCGTTCAGTGATGATGTTTAGCAGTAATAAACATAACACATGCAGCCACTAATCATTGGTTTACCTACTGTATTACGTAAAGCGATAAAGAACATTTGAATACTGGAGTACTGTTTCACATGGAGTAAACGCTGCAGCAACATTGCCGCATCTGAAATCTAACACGAAATCTTATTCGTGTTCCTCTCCTGTTTTGACTTTGGTTCACTTAAACTTCAAGTCACCAAAAGCTTTAATTAATTGATTCTCAAGAGTTCATGCATGTGTGTTTTCTCAGCGCATGAAACGTTTTTTAAGCCACAGTGTAAAAAAAATTGCGATCGGGCTTCACCACTTTCACCAAACGCTTGCTGGAGCCGATGACCATATCGGCTTGAGGGCAAGTCACAACTGCTGTAAAAACTTTGATGCAAAGAAAGACTTTTAACCAATGTGCAACAATTGCATGAGTGTGACTGAACCTGGGATTAACAAGTTCAGTCACATTCAGAGTGCAAATGTTGCACATTGGTTAAAAATCTTTCTTTAAATCCAAGTTTTTACAGTAGTTGTGTTTTACAATAGCTGTTATATTCCATCACAACCAACTGTAAGCTACTGGAGTGTTTTCTTTTAGTAAAAAAAAAAAAGGCATCACTCTCATTTGAAAATCACAAATAAAAAGGGGAAAAAACGCCGTACGTCTGCTTCAGTTTTTTTTTAAATACCACTCTTGAGAACTATTGAATTATTTAATTATCTACAAAAAAAATTTAATTAATTTAATCAACTGCCAGTAACAGGCCTAAATGTGGGTGTCTAACATTCGGTAGAATGGCGCCTCATACCAGCAGTAGTTTCTGCTGTTTATCATGCTGAAGCCAGTTCGGTTTTGAGCTTGTTAATTTGTATTACCTTGTCTTACCCTTGCTTGAGAAGTCTTAAAATGTACCATTGCTAGAGGTTTATTGTTGTTGTGAATAATTTCGTAATGGGGTTTAACCGATGTTTAAATGTAAGACTTGGAGTAACTTATTTATTTTTACAATGTCAAAATAATATAGATGCAACCCATCTTAATTACCTTTAAAAATTAAATATCATACTTTCATGAGTGAGAAACTGGCTTTCCATCCTGTAACTATTGTATACCGTCATTTCAAACTATTTTTTGTTTTAGAAAAATTGGGATAAAATCATGAACAAATTTATTATGTAACCGTAGAAAATGCGACTCTACTGTGACGTATTCCTCAGTAACAAAGGGTTGCTAAAGCTTTTAATGGGTAAAATTTTTTCTAGATTTTCTCTGTGCTAGTGTCAGATAATTTCTGTAGTTCTCTGAAACTTCCTACAAATGTCATTCGGCTATCCTGTGCATCTCAGGAAAAGCTTGGCACATATAGTCGTTGTTGCTAATTTCATAGTGACATCAAAGCGTACATTTTCACTTTAACAAAATTATGGTAAGTGGAACTTAACGTAATACATGACAGAGATGCAAGACAATATTGTTAAATTTATAGCTGTGGTGCATGCTTTTTTCATTGTTTTCGTGAAGACACTATAATTGCAGAATCCTTAGACACCGATTTTAGTTTTCGGATCCACAACTTGAGATACGGTAGAAAAAACATTTTTCGTACCATGCTTGAAACCATTTTGCCCTTTTATGTCTAGCTATTTTCTTATGGCAAGACTGTACACACAAACTGGTATAGCCTATACACAGAAATGCCAAGAAAGTGTCAAATTAGTACAAAATCAACAGCATAAATTGATATTTTTAAATTGTGAAGTTCAAGCAGTGATTGCCAGTGGCAAACGGAATGGAAAACCCCCTCCTCCTTCCCTAAACAGAATTTAGTCATGTCATAATGCCACGATGCAGAAGTCGAATACTGCAGTGAGTACCACAAAATGCTTCAGCTTCTGTCGATCTGTCCCCGGACCCCGCTGGGAGACCTAACAAATCTCCCGCTGACCCATAGCTGGCTTTATTCGGCCCCTTCCGAAAGTTTTTCTTGGTTGTGCCACTGGTAATTGCAATCCTAAAAACTTAAATTATTATCCAGAAGTGTTGTTTTTAACAAATGGTCTCTTTTAATTGAAGACGTTGGTCAATTGTTCCCCGTGTGCAGCAGAACGTTAAGCTTATTTCCCTCGAGTTCCCTTTCCTCTAATGATAATGATGGTGTGCTAAGGATCCAACAAGACTAATGATCACTGCGCCTTGTTCTTTACAGGAACGTACTCTGGTGGGGCGACCTGATGCACCCGTTGAAAATGACATTCAGCTGTCGGGTCTTGGCATCATGCCCCAACATTGCATCATCTCAATTGAGAACTGTGACATGTACATTGAACCCCATGAGGGATCCAGGTAAGAAAAAGATAATACGATTCAAGATATAAGATTGATTCATTTTTCACAGGGTTATAATATGGAAAAGATAGTCTTACCCATAAATTTTCTTGTATCCTATTGTAACTGTGCGAAAAATAAATCAAACTAATCATCACTTACCATGGGCATATCAGACATATGTAAAGCATTAAAAAATATATGTAGTGCCATTGCTCTCCCCGGTAAAAGCTAGTAAAAGCGTAAAAATCGTGGTAAAAAAAACAGCATTTCTTGTACATACGGTATTGTTTATGCACTTAAAAAAAGTCTTGCATTTTCCTTTGGTTTCTAGTCTATTTGCAAAACATTCAAAAATATTTTTTGTTGTGAAACCTAGGCTGTATTTTTAATGGTTCACATAATAAAATGAACCCTTAAAAATGCAGCCAAGGTTACATAAAAAAAATTACTGCTTTCTTCAGTTTGTCAAAGTTACAAAGACAGTAACTGCAATATTAATAGTGTGACTTATTAGGCCAAAATTAATCAAAGTTCTAATTTGTTTTTCCTGAAAAAATTGGGTTTGTGGCATGACCTTTCGAACACCTTTTGTTGACCTTTAGTCCGACAATTTTGTGTGAAGGCGGAAGTCCATTTTAAACCCGAAACTAGAAAATGTTGGTTCATTTCACAAGGCTTAATTCATTGTGGCAGACTTGCGTCACAAATTGGGTTAATTTTTTCAAGAACATAATCAAAACTGTCTATTGCATTCTTTGATAATAAACATACATGCTAAAATCTACCAAAGTGTCTGGTGTCTAGAATGTACAGTAAATCGCCTGCTTACAATTCTGGCAAACTACGGCCACCTCCCCCCCCCCCCCCCCAAAAAAAAAAATGCTTGAAGGTCAGAAATTGTGAATTTACCTAGTTGCAGTACCTAGGTTATTTCACGCTTTCTGAACTTAAAGCATTTTATATCGTAATGTTTCTACTGGAAATTGGCTGAATGCTTCATACATAAAGCAAACTAAGTGAACTAGTAAACTAACAATCAAATTAATCTTGACCGCCTACGCACATTTACTAGTTTATTTATGGGAAAAGTGTGTTCAGACTATAAAACTGTCTGATGAATACGTGTTTTTAAGTGCAAGTACACAAATAATTAAGTGATTTTGTCAGGTATCCTAGATACCAGGACACGGTATATTTTGCATGTATGGTAATAAATAAGAAAGGCTAAATAAGACGCCTTGTTGGGTCTGTGGGAGTTTCTGGATGTAGTATAAGAAGCACCATAAAAAATAGCAAAACATTTCCCTATAAAATGTTTGGCTATTTTCTACAACTTTGCCATTGTTTCTCTTGTTAAAGAACTTTCTTCAGAACCCAGTTACTGAACTGTCAACCATCTGTGCTTCTTTTAAATTTTCAACAATTTGCTACGTTGATTTCTAAGTCAACTACTGTGAAAAGATTTAATCAGTGTTGTGTTGTTTTCCTTTTCTTTTTAGGACCTGTGTCAATGGATCTGTGATTGATGCCAAAACTTTACTTCGAAATGGTGATCGTGTTTTGTGGGGAAATAACCATTTTTTCCGAGTCAATTGTCCCAAAGCAAACAGTAAGCAAATATATCAGATTTAAGTTAGAAGCCTTAAAAGCACACGCTTTTGTGTTTGTTCCTGAAACCAGGATAGAATGTGAATAACCCCCCTCCCCCCCAAACTCACGTAACCCGTGTCATAAAAAAAAACGGATAACAAAGTTCCCACTTTTGCATTTGACCAGCACTCGTACTACATATTGTAACAAAAAATGGTTTCCTGCACACAAATTCCAACATTTTGAGGAGAAAGGAAATTGGAACACAAAAACACTAATCCTGTGAGGCAGTCAGACTCAGTCCACATTAAAAACTGGTCTTCTTTGACTGCCAGACCAGTTACTCTGAGAAAGAAATAAAACACAAATTTCACTAAATGACCCTCGTGAATTGTTTTTTACGAACAAATTTTTTAAGAAATATTTTTTTAAGAGTGCTTCAAGTTCATCAGGACTACATAAAGTACCCTGATTGTTTGTTTTGATTTGTTGTTAGGCCACTTAATAATGAGAGTATGCTGATCAGCTTTTTTTTTTCTGCCAATCTGATAGCAAGCATATCAGTCAAAAAATTATGGTACAACGTACAATCTTACTGAACCGATAACCAATGCCAATCTTGTCGAACATGTCACAGATGCAATCTTAAGAACCAATAGTCTGCACAAGTAAAGCCGTAATTATTAAGTTTCAAACTGTTGTTTTGCTAATTGTGTGGATGAAGCTTTGCATGAGGAATGCTTGATACATTTTGTACTGTTCACTCAGCAGTAGATTTTAATGATTGGCTTCTTTGTTCATCGTTGGATGTTCAGTTTAACTGAGCAGGCCCTGAATGGCAAGTATCGGTTCAGCAATACCAGTTTGGTAGCTCTTATATATAACTTTTTTTTTTTAAACAGCTCATAATTTTAATACGAGTTTTAAGTTTCACCAGCATCTCACTGTTGAACATCTAAAATAAATTGATTGCCGGTATGACTGCTTATTATTAAAGCGCTAATGTAATATTTATATTCTCCGTTGCAAGTTTACCTAGATTTGTGGATCTTGGATTCATTATAGATTTTCTGCTGCTTTTTAAGTGAGTTCATTACTGTGTAGTTGCCTACAGGCATGAGTCGTTAATATTAATAATGGTACGCATGCGCAGTACGAATAATCATTAGATTACAGCTGTGTCAACATTTTACTGAAATTTGTAAATGAAATATTTTTGTCTTTTCTAGCCCCTACAAGTGACTGTGAAACCCCACATCGACCCATCGACTACGAATTTGCAAGAGAAGAACTGATGATGAAAGAGCTCAGCAATGACCCTATTCATACGGCAATGAAAGCTTTAGAAAAGCAACATGAAGAAGATAAACAAGGTTGGCTGTAGTATCATCATCAACTGTTGGATTAACTTGGAAAAATGTGTCGCCCTCCTAATAAACTTTTCTATCTCCCCCTCCTCCTCCCCATAAAAAAAACTATGATACATGATACAGGAGGTAGACTTTGTCTTGAGGAGGGGAAATCTACTTTAAAATTTAATATGACTACTAGGGACTGTCAGAAAGCTTTACGAGAAGAGAAAGCTGAGGCAAAATGAAGCAGATTGAATGACATGGCATGTTGTGTCTCACGGCATGTTGTGTCAAGTACAGGTTCATGATTAGAATCCTAAGAAATAAGAAAAACCATTACTTTTGACATAGTTTTTATTGGCGCTGCAGCCTCTTATCCAACAGAGCCCATCCTCCGCATTTGGACATGAGAATAACAGTGTTAGAAAATTTACGAAAACTGGAAGCGTTTTTTTTATCACTCTAACCAAGAGGAAAAGCTCATGCTTGACTAAAAGTTTTGAACAATTACTATTCTTGGTTTGTTTGAAGAAAGTTTTTTTCGTCCTTTTTGAAAAATTAAAATCGAACTGTAACAGACATAGTTTTAAAAAAAAAAATGGAAACAATCAAAACGTCAAAATCCAAAACTGATCAATCTCTGTAAAGTGTAGATGCGCTTACTACTCATTAGTAAAATGCTCACCACTCATGTCGCACATTTTTAAAACAAAGACCCTACAAGTCTTGCCAATTTTTGACCAATCTTTGACATGTCTTAATCGGGCACTCTCAAGGAATGAGACGAACCTTGGTTACATATCTTCAACTTTGACATTTTTCCACGTTTGAATTGGCAAATGCAAACAGAAGATGTAACTAGGTTCGTCGCCGTCCTTGAGAGTGCCTGGTGAAGCGAGACGAAGATTTGTCGAAAATAAGCAAGACTTAATATTAATAGGGTCTTCGTTTTGAAAATGTGCGAAATGAGTGGTGAGCATTTTATTAACGATTATGATGAATTTCAAAGTGATTCCACTAAGGCCGTGAAAAGAAATAAGTTTGTTTCTTGGGTATTTTCATTCAAAAAGTAACCAGGCCAAGAGGCTTTTTATTTTATTTTTTATTTTATTCGAAGTAACGCAAGTCTTACTTTCAACTGCTCAAAACACTTGCATTTTAATTTTACGGAAAAACTTGCAAAACACTTAATTTTACGGAGCTGAAAGTGGCTAATTTAGGCTAAATAATACTTATTTTCAGCTAACTGAATTGCTTTTCCTTGTAACGGTAATAAATTTAGCTTGAACTAGCAAATAAAAAGCATCGACAAGGGGCATATTTGACCACCAGGCAGGGCTGAGAAACAACTAGTGTAATTTTTTTTTCTTGAGTTACTGCTCAGTACTTGAGTTAAAAAGAAGAAAGTTAGATGGTATTCACCCGACTCATGGACTCTTGCCCTATCATTCAATAAATAATACTATTTCTAAGCTTTGAAATCGATGGACTGAATAGTTTTCAGATGATACAGGAGCAAGATGTCCTGGCGGTCAACACGACTATCACATATGCATCTCAAAGACCCTACAAATTTCTAATTGGAATTACCTAGCAAAATTGTTTGTCTCTTATTCTGGTGCCTTGGCTTCAGCTGGGAGTGCATCACACCTCCAGTATTTAGACGGTCATTTTTTTGTCCCATTTAACCAGTTTATTATTAAAATAATGCCGTACAATTTAGCTGACTAAACCAGGGGGATGCAACTGTTCGAGTTACGGAATCAGTCCTACGACCAAATGCCTATTGACTCCTTTTTCCCACCTGTAGAACGATTCTGCTTTATTTTGGTATCTCGTAACAATAGGGTGTGTATACCCTTTAGCTAGGTTTTGTTGTATTCTAAACTGAATATTGGATACTGTGTACCGTTAGTAAGCCTAACGGTTTATTTTGGATACTGTATGTACCCACTTTTGTGACGCAGAGTACATCAGGCGTTATAGTTGTTAAGTGCTAGACTTCAAAACAAAACTTACCTTAAAAGTAGTTGGTGTTAAAAAGATGTAAGATTTGTGTTTAGCATTAGTACCGGTATTCAAGTTGTTTATGTATTTTGGCTGTGAAACTAAAGATGTCCTCCTTTATTATGGGAATCAAATATACCATAGGCAGAGTTGATAGGCAGTCACGTCTAATATGGTATTTCTATCTTCTTTTTTAACAGGTGCTCTTGAAAAACAAAGGCAGATGTACGAGCGTCAGTTGCAAATGTTACGCAACCAAATGTCACCCAGTACGCCATACGCGCCTTACGTTGCATTTGACCCCTTTGGCTTTGGCAAAATCACACCTACGACTCCTACTGTTCAGTCTAGAGTTGAACGATGGGCTCAAGAAAGGTGAGTGTCATAGTGTTTTTTTTTTTTTTTTGTTAAATTTGTTTCGTTTTACGAGTTTCCAGTTTTAGATGCTTGTACATTCCACAGCCAATTTGGACTATTGACAGAATAGATACAAATTCCTCTGCTGACTGAAATGTCGACACTTTGCGAGCATGACTAGGGAGTGTTCATTACTAGGGAGTGTTCACACTAGGGAGTGCTCATTACTTTACAGATTCCTATGCTGACTGAAAATGTTCACACTTTGCGAGCATGACTAGGGAGTGCTCATTACTTATTGCCGGCATGGAGGAAATTAGGGTTTGTTCGTGGCCTTTCACACCCTCTTGGGGAGGGGGGGAAATTAAACTTGTAAGCCTCATTAAATGGGGGGGGGGTGTTTCAAAATAAAACACTTACTGCAGCGGACTGGAGGAAAAGAATGATTTGCACTGCAAAAGTGACACTTTCAGCAGTCAAAGTTTTTAAAATGCACATCAACTTGTCAGGACATCAAGGTTCTGACAACTTCATCTGATCGCTGTACGTGTTTACAAGGTTCTGACGTCAGTAACTGTAGTAGTTTAATACTTCTACTAACTGTTGTAGTTTTTTTTCAATAACCTTTGTAGAAAAGCCTCTTGGTTCCTGGCCCATTGGCATCTTCTTCTTTCGTTTTCTGATTGCATTAATGGACATACTAGTACTAGTACCAAAAGTAATCTTACTATATGAATCTAGAATCTAAGGGGTTTATAAAAAACACCTTTGAGCATTTTCTAGAAGAATTTTCTGTCACTACCGGCCGTGTTCTTTTGTAAAAAAAAATGCTCTTTACAACTGGGAACTTGTTGATGTGAACTGGTGGCTACAGGAAATTATGTGCACGCTGTATCAGTAGGCATCAGAAAAGTTAACTTTTTGAGGGGAGGAAGGGGATGGGTCTGATTATGTTAGGATCCTTGAATAGGATGGGAATTTTAAGGTTCTTTCAGGGGGGTGGGGTTAACAATTTGGAGGTCAATTTTCATTTCAACTCCCCACAATATAGTCACAAATAATGACAGTTCCCTACTAAACCTGAATTAATCTTATTACTTTTGTAATTCTGTGTACAGTCCAGTGACGGTGCATATGAAGCATCTTTTTTTTTTCTGTGTGAAGTTAGTGCTTAAACTTTCTCACTATGACTATTTTCCTATTTTAGCTGAAATATGACAGAAATAGATCCCACTTTATCTCTCTTGTATAGTTCTGCACTGTGGGTTCTCAGCTAGCCTCTTGTTTAAACGTCATGATCGACAGATGGTAGATATATTTCGAATGAATCTTTGAGATCCCTAAGGAAACAGCGTAAGAAACATTCTCCCACGTGAATAACAATTTCTAACAGAATAGCTCACAATTTAATTTTTCAACTCAAATTACACGAGAATTGCATGTACTCACGAAGTGCATGAAAGTCCTAAGTAGAAAATTTGTTTTCCGTTATTGTCTTACAATTTGTGATGGCTTTTGTGACGCTGTTACAATTTCGGCTACTGTTGTAGTATTTCGAACACAAGTTGTGTCTCGTGTTGTAATAAAAAAAATGGCGAATGTGGTTTTAAACTGGTTAAATAGACTGCTTTGCGTAAGAAATGAAAAAGAAACTAGGAAAAAAATTATTGGTCTGTTAGGCGGCATTATATATTGTTCTTCACATGCAGTATTTGCGTGGGACAATGTTCTTCATGCTATTGACATGGGAAAAATTCATGCACTAAAGATTTATCCGAATGAATCTATTATGACTCCCTCAGTACTGTATTACCAAAATATGTAGTGTTTAAAATTGGAAGGGCCTTGAATTGAAGGTGCTTATCTGTTGTAAAAGGAAATGAGCAAACACAATGATTACATAAAACAGCTTTTCTTAAAATTTCACCACGTTGATGGTTATTTTATATTTTTCAAGTTTGTGATGAATTGGGACAGCCAAACTAGACGTAGCGGGGACAGTGCCAATTGAACGTGTTTGAAAACTTCTGATTTTGTTTATTTGTACGGAAAATTAAGTAACTTAGAAAAAAACTTAGGTTTTGACGAGCTACGAATGGTTGCGAGCTTTAGTTATACGATATTCTTATTTCATTAACATTGTTACGAAAAAGTTTTCTCTTCCCAAAAAAGAACAAAGAACTTATTGTATTATATTAAACTCTTATTACAGAAAGCCTATTAAATAAAGCTATGTCACATTTCGTGGCAAAAGTATTGTTCATTGTTTATCCAAGGTGTTGTATTGCAGCAGACTAATCCTTGCTCACGTTATCTTAGTTTGTTAGTTGACAAGTTTACAGAGCCTATGGATGCGGGGCAGTTAGAGCAGCCCTAGCCGCTCCACTTTATTCATATTTTTTTTTTAATATTCTTTGCTTGAGAAGAGACGTTGAAACCTTATTCGGAATTCTGAAGGAATTGCAGTTCAATTTATGCAACTAACAGTAAACAATTCCGTGGCAAGCTGAAGTGAGCACTTAAATTCAGTATCGTAGCTCTACTCCGACAGTCGTTACGGTGACATTTAAAGCCCACTGGAAGTAACTTGCTCGGCCGGCCCACCTTTTTGCAATGCTCTGCCTACCTGCCTTTATTTTGCCTCCGTCGGGCCTGGTTTATAAAGCTTATGTGTGAAACAATACGTGACTGGTACGTAACAACCTCTTTATTGTGTTTGTCATCCCTTTTTTTTTTTAAATTAAGTTTGTCAGGGTGCACAAGATATTCAATGTTTTCTACTTTTTGTTGCATTCATATAATTTTAGTAGTATGTATACTTATAACTGAACATATATTAGTAATTTATATTCTTTTATTCATTTATATTCGTTTATTTATTTATTTTTTTGTTTGTTTTCAATTACTATGGAACAATAAAATGGTAGCAATACAGATGTTTTTGAAAGACAGAAACAGATGTACGAGGATCAATTACAAATTCTACGTAATCAAATGTCTCCAAGCACTCAAGATGTGCCACGCATTGTAATTGAGTCCTTAGATAATGGCAGAATCACACCAACAAATCCTAGTTCTACAGAACGGTCCAAAGTCGAAAGGTGGGCTCGGGATCGGTGAGTTTTACTGACAGGCTTTTGTTTGGAGTTAAAGTATGCGTTTTTAGAGGATTCTGAAAGCTACATACCAATGTGTTTCGTTATTATGTTTCACCACCTGTGCTTTGTTAACATTTTCATTGTCTGCTACGGCATCCTCAGAAAAATCCAATCTTCAAGATTTTTGCATTCCAGTTTGGCTTGCCGTAACCCTCCAACCAAATTTTCTTTTTGTTGCGCTTTGACTTTTGCAACTAATCGTTTGATTTGTTTTGTAAAACTAAACAGAATTGTTTAACTGATATGTCAGGTGTGTTCACCCTACCTAGCTTGCACGTTTTGCCATACCCTCCGTATTTGTCGGTACACTGTTAAGGT
>JAHWFP010096156.1:126624-172932 GCA_023313725.1 Lithobius niger
TGCACGTTTTGCCATACCCTCCGTATTTGTCGGTACACTGTTAAGGTGAAACGTGGTATGGGTCATTGGGTTTTACTGATAGGCTTTTGTTTGGAGTTAAAGTATGCATTTTTAGAGGATTCTGAAAGCTACATACCAATGTGTTTCGTTATTATGTTTCACCATCTGTGCTTTGTTAACATTTTCATTGTCTGCTACGACATCCTCTGAAAAATCCAATCTTCAAAATATTTGCATTCCCCGTTTGGCTTGCCGTAACCCTCCAACCAAATTTTCTTTTGTTGTGCTTTGACTTTTGCAACTAATTGTTTGATTTGCTGTGTAAAACTAAACAGAATTGTTTAACTGATATGGCAGGTGTGTTCACCCTACCTCGCTTGCACGTTTTGCCATACCCTCCGTATTTGTCGGTACACTGTTATGGTGAAACGTGGCGTGGGTCATCGGCAGAATTTCCTATTCCTGTTTTTTTACCTCTTTTACATCAGCATATGACACACTATTTTTTTAAGACCCGTATGTCTTGGTTGGTTGTGGAAATCGATCCGACATCCACTTGGCTGGTATACGACCGCTCTGATCACTGGCTGTGCGTGTTCACGTTGTGAGTGGCCCATGGGGACCCATCACAAGATGCGTGTTGGGACTTAGTCATTTTTCCTTTCGCTTCATGGCTGTCGTAAGTCGACTGATGATGCTAATGTGTTATGGATGAGTGGACGAACACTGTAGAAAAAATTTCACATGGTTTGTGGAATTTACGTTACTATGGATTGTTTATTTCATTGACTCTCTAGTTGCTCTTTTGTTTTGTGTTAGTACTAGAGTTAACAGCACTGTGCAAACAAAATCCAGTGCAAACAATACTGTCTCAGTATTGTACGTAAGAAATCTGCAAAGGTTATTCGTTCGAGTTACGTCCTCACAGAATGCTGTTTTTTTTTTCATACCATATCCTGTGTGGTCTACCCTGTATTTTTTTCTTTGAAATTCTCCGTAGTTCTTTTCCTTTCCTCTGTCTGGTCATGACAAATTTGTTGACCAAAAGCAAATTATAATATAGAGAATTTATTTTCTCTGCTTAGTTTTTGCCAAAGAACATGTGGCAAAACCAAACTCCCAGAGATTCACAACTACTTTGTAACTGCCTGTGTACTGTCCAGGTGATTTCTTTCTAACTGCTTGTCAGATCGAGATCAAACTTGGTACACAGTTAAAGCTCTGGATGCTGCTGAAATTCTCAGCGTTTTTCTGAAAAGCCAAGCATTATACTTTGAATGTTCGTTCGGAAAACGTGAAGCACACAAAAATGACGCTCAAAACTGTCAACACGAACTAACGAACACGAATTTTCAAAGGTAGATGACTAAACAATATAAAATTTCTTCACCCTCCTTCTTCATCAGGCTGCCGAAGAACACAGTTAGAATAGGAGTTAGATAGGAGGGTGAAGAAATTTTATATTTTTTAGTCATCTGCCTATCGAAAATTCGCGATCGTTGGTTCGTGTTGAGTTTTGAGCGTTATTTTTCTGAACTTTTGATTACAGATACAGATGAACTGTATCAAAAATCTACTTTGAAAGCAATTAATGATACAACTTAGGTAAGAGGTTATAATAACGCTACAATGTGAATTCAGTTTTACATCGCTTTTCTTAAGGCTGGATTGGCGATATAGCAACATCTACCACCCTGCATACGTGTTCAATTTGCGTGCAACAAAATGATGTCACACAGTCCTTCAGCCATTATACTCAGCGATGGGAACTTAGCTTATTCCTATCTTATACCTTGTTTAAAAAGTGAATTACAGCAGGATGTGATTGAAAAAATACAAAAACTTGCTACCGTACATATAAAAACTTGGTAAACATTTACATTCGTGAAACAAGCCTCAAAGTGTGCAGTGCTATAATGCAACACCAACGAAATAAGTTACAGTTGAAAGGCTGTCACTAAAGACTGAGTCAGTTACCTTTTTATTTAAATTCTACTGATCACTTAAAACGAGGTGGGAGAATCTTCTCACTTCTGGCAGAAATAGGTTTTTATCTTTAAAATCTTAAGCATTTACTTTTAATTCAAATCCTACCACAAATGCACTGAAGCGATTAAATCCTAGCATGTTAATGCATTCAAAGCATGTTAATCCATTAAAAGGATGTTATCCATTAAATGCCTGCTGAGTGTGTTTGTATTGTTACTAGATCCTGGTAATTAGTGTGATCATTTTTGGTGTGGAGCCTGTCAATAGTATACAAGTTACAACATGAAATCCCCTCGAACTTAGCGATGTGATGTACCTACACCCTGTTAAAAATATACAGCAAGTCACAGACCATTTAATCCTACAACTTCATACACAAATATTCAAGGTGCAAGAAAGAGTCGAATGTGGCTTGAAGTGCAAGATATATTTTAGTACATTATTACAGTCTGAATTATCAGCGGACTTCTTGGCACAAAAGAGCCTTGGCATCTAATCCTTTCCCTGCAATGCATACTCAGAAAACTAAAGGTTTTTCAACTTTTAAATCGCTGTATGTACATAGACTAGTGATACATTTCGATTTTCCATCCTTGTGGCTGGGAAACCCATCCCCCTAACATTAATCTGTGCTTTGCTCACTTAATTCGCGTTCCTAGGGAACCTTTGCAAAACCTTTTTGTCCGTAGGCTTTAATTTCTTCCTTAGATGTGCCACAAAATAGGGTGTGTCGATTAATCTTTTAAACGGTAATCACCATATTAACAATTAAACATTTAGTAATTGTCTTTTAATGCAAACCGAACCTTCAAAATATTAGTCAATTTTATAGACCTACTTTGTTTTGTGAAGCTGATTTCTTCCTTGTTTATTTTATCTAGTGCGCTTTTTTTCAAGTGTGCAAAATTACCACATTCTTAAGATGTAGCCTACCTTTATTTTTGTTAACTTTAAGGTAAACGTTAAGATTAATCGATTATTTTGCAACCCTACCACAAATGCACTGAAGCGATGAAATCCTAGCATGTTAATCCATTTAATGCCTGCTTAGTGTGTTTGTATTGTTAGTAGTGAGAATGTCCTTTAGTAAGCATGCTGCTAGCTTTTTATCCATTTTCTCTGTCGCTGTATTCGTACATTATTAATGTTGTTATTGCAAGAAATATGTCTTTATTTTTCGTAACGTTATTTTGTGTTTTATTTACTAATACTGTTTTCTTTTATTAATAATTTTTGTTAACAATAAAGTTCTAGCATGCATTGTGTGTGAGATATTAATAACCATCTCCCCATAATTTTCAGTTCTTATAACCCCAAAAAAGGGGATGAATGCATATTTTTCTCATTTTTTGGCCCCTAACTTTTGTTTTGTTATTCTAAAGCAGTTAACTAGCGATTTTAATTTGCTTGTAATTCCAGTGTTTCTACTTCATGCCTGGATCTACGAACTTGCATGGCTTTGGCTCCCTTTCCTTTTGAATCGTGAGTTTAGCAATTTTGTTTAGTTCTGCACCAATTTAGTGGGTTTGGTGCATGAGTTTTGAAATTTAAATGAGTGTGTTTAGTTTTTCCCTTCGGAAGTAACCTCAGTAATCTGTTTGTAAAAAACCCACGTAAAAATGTGTACATGGGAAGTGGGGGGGGGGGGGGGGGAATTTGTTTTACAGCGGCTACCCTAAAATAGTGTAAGTTACAGCGTGTCAAAATGAAATTGTGCACTGAGATATTTTTACAATATTTTTATATTGTCACAATAGACAGTTGCAAAGAGAAATTATGGCTATAGTAATACTAAGATTTTAACAAAAAAAGAATGTTAAATGCATCGTCCATAGTTTTAAAGGTTTTATAAAATATTGTGAAGGTATTTTTTTCCAGTATTTAATGTAATGCTTGTATGTAAACAAAGTACGGACACTTACGCAATGGTTCACAAACATGATCAGTCCACGCCATTGCTTTTAAGTGGTGAGTTACAATTGGAAGTCACGTAACCATCTTCGTCTTGCTGTTTCTGGTTGAGTAGTCATTGTCGGTGAATCCCTCTGGGGAGCTGCAGCTGGTAGTAAGTTGCTATCATTTTTCATAATAACCGATTTATGTTTTGTGTTTGTGTTTGTTCCGGTTCAAGAATTTTGGTTTTGATCACTGAGTAGTTTTAGGATTGTCATGACTATCAGGACACATCAGAAAACCCATGAATGGCAGTCAGGACCCATCATCAACCATGGACTTACTGTCCATCAGATTAAATGGGTTTTAGGCAATCCGCTGGAAATCCATGGAGCAGGCGGCCAAGTCACCGGCCACGCCATTCTGTCGTACAATTAAGTACCCCACCCTGTAGTGTCATCTGTTGACAGGATTCGCCTTCAAATTGGGGTTGGGACACTTTTCCAACGTCTTCGAACAGATGGTGCCACTTACCAAACCTGCCATGTCGCCGTCCATCGACAGCCTCGGACTACAAGTTCGGGTTATAACACTTTTTCCAAAGTCTGCGAAGAGATGGCGCCACTTACCAGACCTGCCGCACCGTTTTTGGGTTCGTTTTTTGGTATTGTTGTGTTAAACCAAACAACGATTGGTTCTTAATTTCGAGGCCCCCAATGGGCCTCGAAATTGGCAGCCTGATTACGATGGAAAGGCGCATTTATTTCCTAAATGTTCACTTCCAGAAAGGAGTTGAATTGTTTTTAAGTGGGTGGCAACAATCGTTGCTTGCAACAATGTCACAATGCACGGTACCGAGGTGAATTGTTTCAAAGGATTAACTTAAACATAGGGTTACTTGCTTCCTGAATGCTGGATTTCTCAGGGCTTTTTTTTAGCCTTCAGTCAAACATACGCAAACGACTTTTCCGGGGCTGCACCAAAGGGATAATGTCACGAGGCGGCGTTTTCGGGGGGTGCGGGAGAGGGTGCCAGGGCAAGTGTGTGTGGCGGGCAATGCGCGGTACCGAAATGAATTATTTCAAAGGATTAACTAAAACATGGCATTACTTGCTTACTGAATTCTGGAATTCTCAGAGATAGGGTTTTTTTTTAGCCTTCAGTCAAACACACGCCAGCGACTTTTCCGGGGCTGCACCAAAGGAAGAATGTAACGGGGCGACGTTTTCGGGGAGGGGAAGGCGGGCAAGCGTGTATGGGGGGGGGACACGTGAGCGAATCTGGGAGGGGGCAGGAGTGTGGGGATTAGGGTTAAAGTAATTGTGGGGGAGAGGGCATATGTGGGAGCCATTCACATTTGATAAATTTAAACCAAAGACCAAAC
Source organism: Lithobius niger (assembly GCA_023313725.1). Lineage (NCBI taxonomy): Eukaryota > Metazoa > Arthropoda > Chilopoda > Lithobiomorpha > Lithobiidae > Lithobius > Lithobius niger. Next base: position 131,891 of record JAHWFP010096156.1, read on the forward strand.
ACCTGGAGGGAGGCGGGGGGGGGGGGGGGACAGCATGCGCACGGGCACAACTAGTATTGATATAAAAGACGCTCTATAATCAGCCACTGCAGCTGTACTCAACGTTTCAAACTCTAGATTTGATTAGAAATCGAGGAATTGTGGCACCAACTTAGTACTCTGGTTACACACGAGTGGCTAGCCAATAGGCATTGCCAAAAACTGTTACTCAATAAGGTGCAGAAGGAACAATTGGGTATCGTGTGTCTGTTATCAGTTACAATTTCAAAGCACGATGGAATATGAAGATGCTGACGAATAAAAGCTGACAGTGATAATTTTTACATTGCAGTGTTAAATTACCATGCGAAAGAGATTTTCGGTAACATCTATTTTTTTTTTTAGCAACGCGGTATAGAAGCTGCTCAGACTGCATTACATTTGTGTTTTGTTGGTACTTTCACAGTGAATGATGCAACTGTTGCTATGCCTGTATTATTATTTTTTAATTGGGTTGTAAAATTAAATTGCGTTAACAACTTTGTTAAAGGAAACAATTCTCACACTCAATCGTACTGTTTGTACTGATAACGTGTTTGATAGGTATGTCAGTTGGGAGTAATTTGATAGTAACATAAAAGTTATCTGTAATGGGCTCTAAAATGTGTAGTGTCCATAACATATAATATGAGTGAATAATTTTGTTGCAAAATACCGGTGTTGGGGTCATTTATACGTGACGTACTCTGTTATACGAACAGTATGAGATGTAAGCAGTAAACAAAAAATCACAAGGGAAAATGTTAAATCCTGTTGGTAGGTATTAACAGCTGGCTTGATCCAGGCTTGTACTGACCATAGTGCCTTTGTGCCATGGCAGAGGCAGTCTTCAACTGTCACACGTTTGGCATACTTCTGGTGCTTGTATTCCTAACCCAAAGGTAAACTAATGCCCTATTTTGGATTACTTTCCTGCTGTGACCGTTCCTTTCAGGAATAAATCCCCTCTCTCTGACCTTTGCTTGCAATTTTCACTCTAATTCCACTCCATCCAAGAAAAAAGTCCATAAAAACTCTGAAATGTACCCCCCCCCCCCCATATAAAATGTTTAAATGTGTGCATTCCGAAGTCAGAAATAACAGTAAAGTATGTACATGTGCAGAAGCAAAAGTTTCTGGAATTTGGCCCCGGACTCTGCTTTACTGTTGTGCCGTTTGGTCATTCCCCAAATGGCATAACAATAGTAGTTGTGAGTTACCTTTGGAAGTCACCCATCTTCATCTTGCTGTTTATGGTTGAGTTGTCATTGTTGGTGAATCCCTCTGGGGAGCTGCAGCTGGTAATAAGTTACACCCTCCACCCGGGGAAGGGGGATGTAACTAGGTAATTTAACGTATTCTGGCATTAAAGTATTGGGGGGGGGGGGGTGTAGCTTAGCCAAGGCTGCTAATAGGCAGTGTAAGGTACAGGCAGTTGGTTCTTCCAGTCAAAATTTCCCAAACTTTGTCAGTACCAAGGCCAGTTGTTGATGCTGATTATGTACGAAATTTAGCACAGGTTATTTCTTAGTTATTTTATTAAACTAAATTGTGTTGTGTTGTTTGTTGACAAAAATTATTCATACCCTGACCGGGTCTTGTAACCCATGACCTTGTTTACTAGTAATTCTGTCTACTAAGCCTTGGACGAGAGATCGAATTAATATACCCCTCAGCCGCTGCCACCGCTCCGCATTTTTCTGAGTCAGCCGAACAGCCACCAAATATTTTTTGGCCGCTGAAAAAAATAAGGGTGTAGCCACATATTCCGCAATTTTAATGCAATGAAACAACATAGTCATGAAGTTAGTTGTAACTTGTCTTTAATGGTAAGCTGCTCTTGACTGCCTTATTTTTAGTATTTTTTTAAAATTATTCTTCTCGCTGTGTATTTGTGTGGTCATTAGCATGCATGGTTACCTTTGGTTTCATTTTTAGGGTTCGAGTGATAATAGTCAGGACACATCGCTGTGGAAGCTTTACTTTAAAAAAAAATGAGTGGTTATATCGCTCTGATTTTTAATTTGAGGGTTCTTTGTGAATTTTTCCTTTTTTCATTTGTGATTATGTATAAATCCATTAGGCCTATGCCCCCTCCCCCCTTGCATTTCATCATTTTGTTGTGCAGTGAGTTTTCTTCGTTGATATCTTTGCTTCATTTCGATCAATTTGGCCGAAAATTAGCAGTAAGCCAGCAGAATTTTACCGTCTGGTGGTGGCGTAAAATTTGTGGCTGGCCGCAATTTAGCCAAAATTTCTGGTAAGCCAGCTGAAAATGACATAATACGGCTGAGGGGTGTAAAGTTAATACGGGTGTTATTTATACCGTACACGCTTGGAGTCGTGTACGGTTGGTTCTCTTATGAATTATGATTATGGTTCTCTTATGAGTTGGTTCTCTTATGAATGGGACCACACATAATGAGGCATAGCGGTGTGAGCCTATTATTTGCAGCAACGAATATATATTAAACGATCTTTAGGTACTTAGGAAGGCTGTGCTAGATCCAGCATGTGAAATAATTTTTGTGTAGGGCATGGAGTGAGCATAAAATCACATGGCTATTGGGTGAACTAGCAATGTTGTACTTAACATGCTTGTACCGTAAACTGTCTATGAAACGCCCATAGGCTGTTAAAATTATTTAGATAAAAGAAAGTGCCATAACAAAGTTATAATTCTTTTTTTCAAATGTTACTTCTGGCCAAGGAGGGTGTTTAGGCATAACTCCATCACAAAAAATTTGGCGTTTATGCGATCATTCACGTACTTGATCTGGGTTCGGTCGAGCATAAACACAATGCCTATGTTCTCATTTGTTTCTCATTTAAGTTTACTAGTTTATTTAGTTTGCTTTATGGATGAATGACTTTGTTAGTTTTGGTGCAGAAAAACCACGATTTAAGGGGATAAAATATTGATTTCCTTGGATGTATGAAGCTTAGTCAATTTCTAGCAGAAAAATCACGGTTTAAAATGCTTTAAAATCAGAAATGGTGAAATAATCGAGTTACAGCGTATTTCACCTGGGGGGAGTGGGATTTAACTAGGTAATTTCACATATTCTGTTATTAAAGTTTTCTCTTTGGGGGGGGGGGGGAGGGGTGGTGTAGCTTAGCCAAGCCTGAAAATAGGCAATTTACAGTATAGGTAGTTGGTTCTTCCAGTAAAAATCTCCCAAACTTGTCAGTACCAAGGCCAGTTGTTGATGCTGATTATCTACAAAATTTAGCACAAGTTGTTTGTTAGTTATTTTATTAAACTTAACTGTGTTTTGGTGTTTGTCGATAAAAATTGTTCAGATAGGTAAATCCCGACAGTTAATAGCTGACTTTAAGAAATACCCTCTAATTGCTGACTTGTTGAGTAAGATAGTCTGAAGCTGTAATTCACCCCCCATTCCGCAGTTTTTTTTAAATAAAACTGTAAAGTTGATACGTCTAACATAATTCCTCAAAAAATAATGCTATAGAAATAATTTATTTTGCGTTTAGCTCTTACATGCTAAATACTAAATCTTGTTTAGGGGCATTCTTTAACAGTATTGACAAACTAGTTTCACTGCTTGCTCTAGTGTTCCTTAACTCATGTTCTGTAATTCACTATTCGTAAAAACAACTCTGGGCAGCTCTATAATACTAACAAAATTTTGTTAACCGAATTTCTTAAAGCTTAACACTAAGTCGGGGATTACATACTTAAGCTTAGAAATACAAACTTTGTGTATGTGAACCGCTGGCATTTGTATTAAATTTCTATATTCGTTGCCTTGGTTTGCGCAAGCAATGGTATCATTTGGCGTGGAGTTTCGTCATAAATGATAGTGCCAACAAATTTTTATTTCAACAATTTAGGAAACACGTTATAATAAAATATGGACTTAAGGAACTTTCAGGTTTAAATATTTCGTATGAAACTCATCCCTAAATTTACCAGGAAGTTTTAAAATTTTCTTCAGGTTTATCAGAAAACAATTTTTTCTTTCTGGGTTTTATACAGATTTGGTTTTACAGAAATTTCTTGGTCTGTGTTGCACAATTGTGGACTTGTACCACAGGACGTGTGTACATTGTGCAATGTACTGAATTTTTAGGAAAAATCTGCTCTTACATATTGGTTGATGGTGAAACTAATTGTAGTTGTTTTTTTTTTCTATTTTAGGGACGAGCTGTTTAAGAAAAGTCTTGCGAAATTGCGGGAAGATATTGTGAAAGCAAATGGTCTCGTAAGAGAAGCAAATTTTTTGTCTGAAGAAATGGGCAAAAACACTGAATTCGGTGTGACTTTGCAGATACCGTCTGCCAACTTAACACCAAACAGAAAGGTGAGTAGGTGTTAAAAAAATAACTGAATTCTGCAGTGTTTGAAACCGGAATATGGTTTCATAATGGGAAGAAAATTTGTTAACAGAGAAACAATGATTCCTATCGTAAGATTTGTTAATCCCTGGCTCCATTGAGCATCATTGTCATAGTGTAATGGTTGAAAGAGGCTATTAACTCATGTGTGTGTATTATGTTAAATTTTGTCCAACAATTCTGATTAAGATTGTAATTGTAAGAGTGGGGTGTATAACACACTGAAAAATAAACCGCCAATATCCTGTATGAAAAAAAAATTAATTTTGAATCAGCATCAGCATAACTACAATAGGGTAGCAACTGTATTACTAACAGTGGGGCCGAGTGTTGACTATGAATAATATCAACAAGTAAATCTTATATGAAAATCGTTAACCTTAAAATCGTGTCAGAGATCATTCAAAATCTTCGAATTTTCTGTAATAGATGTCCAGAAAGGTTAGAAATTTGATAATGCTTGATTTAAAGCCCAACCCCCCTATTTTTACCAAAGTAACTGCATAAGCCCATGGACGTTTAATCCACGATTTACGGTAAGTCATAGTCCCAAACCTGCAATATGATTTGTATTCAAGCCGCTTTACTTTCCGGGCCAGCACGGCAATTATGGATCATGATTTAATGTAATTCTTAACGGTATGTTGATACTGTTTAAACATTATGTAAGCTGTAATACAAGTTTTCAGTTAAAAAATGGAAAGGACGGCAGCTCAATTATTCTTGCACCAACGTTTAATAAAATAAAAACCTCACATCATTTACTTAAAAAATTCTTATTCAAGTTCAAGCTTTGAAAATAAGCGTAACTAAGGCGAATATGAATTTAATGAATTGAACCATTTTTTGGTTCACGACAACGACATTATGTAGACAGGACAGTTCAACACAAATATCGGTTAGACGTGGTGTTTGGCAACAATGCGGTAAGACTTTCACTGTTTCCCGATTGGCAAAGCCACAAGGGCAATAGAGCGAAAGTTTTACGCCGCCGTTGCAATAAAGCGACAGTGTTACTCATTGTTGCCGGACCATCGTCGAACGTATTTGTACAACAACAACTTGCATTGTTAGTAACAGAGCCATTGTTGTGATAGTATAACGAGGCATTGTTGGCGGGAATGTTCTTTGCTCCAGCTCCTTTTTTTTAAACCAATGACTGCAATAAATACCTTATTTGTTTATTTTAATTAGTTTTAACTGTTTACTTTGGGTCTGTCTTCAGCTCTAATAAATATATTATTTTGGAAACAAATGATGGAGTTCTTTACGGTGAAAAATTACAATATTTTCCGAGACTTTTTGTCCAACTTGATTAACACTCATCTTCACCAAGTTAAGATATTAGATCATTTAAAACTCGATCTCACAATATCTTGCGAATTTTCGACAGCTTTAGCAAGTTTGGTGGTATAACTGCTTCACATCTGTCTTCCTCAGGCACTAAGTTTCAGTCCGTTCTCCGTCTACAACTACGTCTTCATTTTGTGTTTTGAAAAACTGCGCCTTCCGTAGCCTCTTGTATTTACGATGTTGCTTGTTCCAATGCGTTTCTAGGTGAGCGCTAACCTCTCTGCTTATTAAATGGCTAATGGTGGGATTTGATGGCCCTTGTAAATTCATTAATTTCTTGTGCTTTCTGGTGTGCTCAACAATAGCGAAGGACTCTAGTCCTCGTAGATGTGCGTCACTTCTGTTGTTAGAAATTAGGAGCGTCTCGGTATTTTTCCAGTCAATCGGATGCTTCGTCTCCATGCAGTGGGTGGCTATGCTGCTGGTTTCAACTTTGTTTCGTACGTCTGCATGATGTTGTTTTACTCTCGTATGGATCCGTTTTTTGGTCTCCAGAATGTGAACCAGAAGACATTGAGGGAATGCTGAAGGAAGTCCCTAATACGAGAGAAGGAGTGTATAGGATCCCATGTGGTGGGTGTGAAGCAACATATATAGGAGACACCAGAAAAGGGATCCATACGAGAGTAAAACAACATCATGCAGACGTACGAAACAAAGTTGAAACCAGCAGCATAGCCACCCACTGCATGGAGACGAAGCTTCCGATTGACTGGAAAAATACCGAGACGCTCCTAATTTCTAACAACAGAAGTGACGCACATCTACGAGGACTAGAGTCCCTCGCTATTGTTGAGCACACCAGAAAGCACAAGAAATTAATGAATTTACAAAGGCCATCAAATCCCACCATTAGCCATTTAATAAGCAGAGAGGTTAGCGCTCACCTAGAAACGTATTGGAACAAGCAACATCGTAAATACGAGAGGCTACGGAAGGCGCCGTTTTTCAAAACACAAAGTGAAGACGTAGTTGTAGACGGAGAACGGACTGAAACTTAGTGCCTGAGGAAGACAGATGTGAAGCAGTTATACCACCAAACTTGCTAAAGCTGTCGAAAATTCGCAAGATATTGTGAGATCGAGTTTTAAATGATCTAATATCTTAACTTGGTGAAGATGAGTGTTAATCAAGTTGGACAAAAAGTCTCGGAAAATATTATTTTGGAAATATTGATACGTAAACATTGACAGCGGTAGTAGATTTACTTGTGTATGTAAGAACCAAAGGCCTTCGTTTTCTTACTTACGTAAGTAAGAATCCCACGCCTTCGTTTTCTATGCATAGAACTATTTTGTCTTATTTAAAAAATTAATAGTTGTTAATTTAAAGTGTGAAATAGTTCAATAATACTTTAGAAACGATTTGGGATACGTAAACATGGACAGCGCTTGTATTTTTACTAAAGTAAGAACTAAACACCTTCATTTTTTTACTTACATAAGTAAGAAACCCACACCCAGCCGTGGTTCTTACTAGTGGTAAGAATATGGTTTCATTGTTGCAGCAGTGTGTCTTCATGATATAAATCCATTGCTAGAACAATGGTCCAACAATGAAAGAGTTGTACAAAGCCAAATAGAGTTTGTATGTTGCTGCTTGTACTAACATTGTGGCCAAAACTTAAGTTTGTTTCGTGAAATTTGGGTGCATTAATTTAGCTGAACTGTTGGTTTTTTTGTTTTTTTATTGCAAGTGCTCATGGCATCTTTTGTTTACTCGTTCTTCAAGGATACTAGCCATTAATTTGTTTGTTTCCTTTCTTCCAGCGGGGTGCATTTGTAAGCGAACCGGCAATTTTGGTAAAACGCAAGAGTAAGCCAAGCCAAGTATGGTCCATGGAGAAACTGGAAAATAAATTAATAGACATGCGAGACATGTATAATGACAAAAAGGAAAAAGGCAATGTTGTTAAGGTATGCAATTCTCTTTTCATGTGTCTAATCTCATAAGTGTAAAGTACGACAACCTACGTAAGCTACATTGCTACATCTTGCTTCATTTCAGGATGAAAATTCAAAAGGAGTGGATCCGTTTTATGAGTCTCAAGAAAACCATAATTTGATTGGAGTTGCTAATGTTTTTCTTGAAGTATTATTTCACGACGTGAAGCTTGCCTATCACGTGCCAATTATTAGTCAACAAGGAGAAGTAAGTACCTCATCCTTAAAAGGTTGTATTTACGCGCGTTATTCTTGACATTAAATCACTGGCTAGTTACTTTTCCTAATAACTTTTATGCTGACTTGAAGCTCCCTCTCCCAGTTTTAAAAATACTTAAACACTTCGTACTGCAAGAGTTCAGAAAATCGTAACACTAAAAACAAACACGCGCAATCTCACAGCAAGGAAATTAGTCCAAATTTCCGCAAAGAAGGCCACGGCCACTGCCACTGCGCGGTTCGAAAGTAAACAACCAGACTGATGTGCCTGAAGAAGACAGTTTTAGAGCCTGAAGAAGACAGTTGGGAGACGAATTCCATCCTTCTCCACACAAACTATCAAAAATTTGTGGAAATTTGGACTAATTTCCTTGTAAGATTGTGCTTGTTCGATTGTAGAATTACCTCTCCCAGTTCTGGTGCTTCTACTGTTCCTCTTTATTAAATATGTATTCAAAGTTTGTGAAATCCAAAATGGCACTCAGAATGGCATCAAAAAAGCAAATGTACACTTTTGTGGTTTTAGTCGCTTGCTAAAATCGTGTAAACTGCCTCTTTGTTCAGGTTGTATCTTGTTTGGCATACTTGCTCTATCAATTTCCATAAGTTTATTGCAGCATTTGTTAGTAGAAAACCTAAAGTGACACACTTTGGTGCTATAACCACTTTAGTTTTAGAAATCATTTAGTTTTAGAACTTGGTAATTATGGTAAGTCCATAACGATGACGCTTATTACTGTGGAACACTGCATTTAATTTACCTCCAACAGAGTGAAAATTCTCTGTAGTACGCCGACTTCCACACCACAGCTAATTCCTAATCTAGCAAATTTTCAACTGCAGCCGGCAGCCTGTTTACATTCTTGGTTGTGAATACGATCACCATCCGCAACGAAGAATGTAAATAGAAGAAAGACTTACCTTTGAAGAGCCTGAAAAAGACTGCAGGCTGCAGTCGAAATTTGCTAGATAAGGAACTATCTGTAGTGCGGAAGTCAGCGTACTATGGAGAATTTTCACTCTATTGGAGGTAAATTTAATACAGTGTTCCACAATAATGAGCATCATCGTTATGGACTTACCATAATTACCTAATAATTTTTTGATTTCTAAAACTAAAGTGGTTATAGCACCAAAGTGTGTCACTTTAGATTTTCTACTAACAAATGCTGCAATAAACCTATAGACACTGATAGAGCAAGTACGCTAAACAAGATACAACTTGAACAAAGAAGAAGTTTACACGATTTAGTAAGCGACTAAAACCACAAAAATGTAGTGGTGGTATATAATATGGTAAATTATTACTCGGGGGGGGGGGGGGGGATAAGGTTGGAAATAAGCATGATTATTTTAAAATAATCGATTAATCAGATTATTTTGATTATAAATCAAGATTATTTTGATTATAATCAAGATTATTATGATTATTATCAAGATTATTTTGCTTATAATCAGATTTTAATACCATGTAAGCTTAACAACAATAATTTATGACATAGTTAAAGTTGCTCGAGTTTGCTCTATTTCTTGCTTGGCAGTTGCTACTGCCAAAATGCCATTACCTTTCGATCTCTTTAAGTATTAAAAGTTTAAAACGTGATTACCACTTGCAAATTTCAATGTTCACAGGCACACACCACAATACAGTAACTCTTATTACAGTAATAATACTTAGTAAAGTTGGTGTAGGTGTTATGGCACAATGGTAGATTCCTCACACATAAGAGCAGATAAAATGAACACAGTCACGTCAGCTGCAGTTGCTAGGTGCCACCTAGAAGCACATAAGTTGCAAAGACCTTAAGTTTTTTCCTGGATTGAAGGGTTTGAATATTGCCATTAATTTCCTACTCTAATTGTTCCTAATCGGTTGCTTATTTTTGTATGGATCAGGCCAAACAATGCAGAAGATAAACGTTCCTGATTGCAGAAGTAACCGCAATTTTATTTTAGTTGTTTTTTCAACGCTTTTGTACTTGTATATCAACATTTTTGTGTCAATCTGATCCTTCATTATAATCGGGTGAATTTCAATTTTAATATCACTTGATTATAATCTTAACAACCCTGCAAAAGGGGGGGGGGGGGGAGGTATTATTCAGGATTCTCTTACCCAAAATAAATAGTTTGCTCCTCTTTCTTAGCTGCATTTATGTTCTTTTTTTTTTCTTAAGGTTGCTGGACGGCTGCATGTGGAAATCTGCCGCATAGCTGGTCACATTCCTGTGCGGATGAATGACGCAGGATCCGAAAGCAGCGGTGATAGCAATAAAAGCACGTGTGATGTGACTGATGAAAATTTTTCTGTTGGTTCATCAATTACATGTAAAGTAAGGATAATTATTTATTTATTTATTTATTTACAAAATAATCGCAACGCCTTAAAAGAACAAAATAGCAATTTCAGATTTAAAACAATTAACAGAACAAGAAAACAAAAGAAAAACAGAACATGAGGAAACACTCAGCAACAGTGACTACATGTAAGCGACCGACAACATGCTAACAGCTTTTTAGCATAGATATCATCGCTCGAAGCACAGATGGTGTTGTGGTCAAGACCATTCCACTCAATGATGGTACGGGGAAAAAAGGACCCAGCCAGGGAGTTTTTGTTGCACCTGTAACGCCTTACTTTTCTGATGTGGTCGAGACGACTAATAAAATCAGGAGGAGAGCAAAAATCGGAGGGGTTTAGTATCGTGTTTCCATTTAGGATACGGAAAAACACCTGTAGTCTGTGGCTTCTCCTTCCATCGGCCATGGAATACCATTTCAGTTTGTTACAATGCCGGTGACACAGGTTGAACTACAAAAGTCACCATACACCATTTCTAGCTGCGCTGAGCATTACACTGTAAGCAGTCGGATAGATTCTTCGTGTAGGGTCCCACACAGCACTGCAATAATCAAGCACTTACCACTGCATTAAAGGCAGCTGCATGAACCTTGGGACTAGTATCTTTCAGAAATCTATGAAAGAAACGAACTTCACCGCGTGCCTTGACGCAGATGTTTTCCACATGGTCGGACCATGTCAACTTATTATTAATTTTGACTCCAAGGCAAGTGATGGAGTCTGCTACTTGGAGTGCAAGACCTTTTAAGGTATAAGCAGGAAAACTATTGTTTCGCTTATGTGGTATATGCATTGCTTTCATCTTTGTTGCGTTTAAGTTCATCTGCCATGTATCACACCATTTGTTTACCCTGTCCAGGTCCGCCTGAAGAACAAGGTTATCCATCTCCTCCTTTATGACTCGATAGATATGAGTGTCGTCGGTAAACAGTTTATGTGACGAGGCAACAACATCCATCAGATCGTTGATGTATAACAAAAAAAAAAACAGGACCGCTCACGGAACCTTGAGGCACACCCGACGTAACAGACACCATGGTGGATTTGGAACCCTCGATAATGTCGTATTGGTTTCTGTGTTTCAAAAAACAACTGAACCGCTGGATAACTGATGTAGAAATACCATACGCCTCCATCTTCCTCAGTAAAAGGTCGTGTGGAACTGTATCGAAAGCTTTAGCCATGTCCTAGTCCACCGAATAGCCCTGGTCGAGACCCAGAGCCTTGTCGTGAACCATTGCACAAGCATTAGCTCACATGACGAGCCTTTTCGAAACCCAAACTGTTCCTGTGTGATAAGGTTTTTCGCTATCTATGAACTTTACCAGCTCCCTAACGATGATATGCTCAAGCATTTTACAACAAATTGATGTCAGAGCAACTGGCCTGTAATTTCTGACATCACTTTTTTTTCCACTTTTGAACAGCGGCACTACTGCTGACAGCAACTAATATGGTATTATCCCCAGGTCAAGTGAACTTAGAAAATAAGCAGTAAGAAGTCAGTGCTGACATCAGCTGGATTTCGTAATATTGTAGCACCAATGCCACTAAGACATGTTGTTGCATGCAAGTGTAGTTTTAGTCATGCTTTAATAGAAGTTTGCCATACACAAAAAATGTGAGCTGAACATACTTTGCAGTTGGTCTTGACTTGTGGAATGTTGATCTTAGAAATCGAAAGCAAAATTGAATTGCAGTCAAGGTTGCCCGCAGAACAGCAAGAAGGTGTGGGCTCGAAAACTCAGAAAGGGAAAAATGATCAATCAAAAGGGCAGAAAGTCAATCAGCGACACAAAATTGTGTGACACATGCACTGGGAAAAAGTCTCCACTCCATCCCTTGCCGTGTCCTTTGCTGCGACAGTAAAATGTTAGAAATGCTTTAACATTTCCTTTAACATCTTTTTCCACGGAAAGGAAAGATTACATTTTTAACATTTTACGGTCAGCATTTTTTCCCAAGATATTTTTTACACGTGAAAAGGGCAACCAGCCTCTTGGGGGAGGGGGAGGCCCAGGAGGGGAGGGGGGGGGCTTGAGCCCCAATGTAGGGGCACCCTTGCTTGCAGTCAGAGTTACTTTGGTTTGAAATCATAATCTCGCCTACAATGTTACGCGAAAACCAAAACATTCAGGTTTTTCATCACAACTTGTGAATTTTCGGTGACAGTTTTCTGTCAAGCACTTGTCAAGTGTGTTCAACAAGCTCCAACAAACTAAATAACGATCACAAATTTAAATTCAGTGATTAATCTCAGTGAGCCTTAACTCATTCCTGTTGCCTGGAGATTCTGCTGTCGTGGAATCAGTAAAGAGGCTCATTGAGCATCAAGTTGTTTTAAGTAGCCCTGTTGTGACCAACTGCATAATTTGCCGATGTGCGGGCTCTTGTACATTCTGATGAGGAATGGATTTCCCTTGGCAGTACTGGATTTCAAAGAATTCTAGGCGCAAAGGTGAAACTCTTGGTGTCAGTTGAAGCGTAGCATCACTTATGTGCCCTCTCAATTGAGATGAGGGTTTATGTGAGTGCAGTTGGTAGCAGATGCACTACATTGAAAGCATTCTCATTGAATGAAAGCGTGGCGAAGCTAACTGAGCAAGGAAAACGAGCAATTTCCAAATGTACCACCACGCACTTGGTTAAGCTGAGCTCTTTACTTGCAGTTATATTAATAAATTGAAAATATTTCTCCCACTCAACTACATTCACAGACACTCGAACTGCATTATATAACCAAAAACTTTTTATCATCTTGGCTCAAAGTAAAATTATGGTATTCTATCTGCATTTCCCTACGTGTCATATAATTTTATTTTACGTCATATTTTTTGTTACTCTTGATTTCTGAAATTGCTTCTTCTTTTATGTTGTGACATTGTTGGTGTTTAATTCTCTGAGCTGATTTTAGTTCCTTAACCATTTGCTGCATTTTGTGTTCCTTTCAGGTTTCCATCAAACAAGCTTCCGGCCTCCCTCCCTCCCTTTCCAACTTTGTCTTTTGCCAGTATAGTTTCTGGGGCAGTCCAGATCCAGTAGTAGTACCGCCAATGCTCAAACCAGATCATCTGTCGACAAACAAAGGCAGAGACAGCATGACATTCAGCTTTGATCATACCAAGGTACAGTATAGAAAGTTTTTGTACAGTAATTTGTTTGTTTATTGGTTACAGTTGCAACTCTTAATGTGTTTTATTTTCTTTTCTTCAGTTCTTAGAATTTTTTTTTAACATTTTTCCTAACTTCGAGATCTATTCATCGTATTCTAACGTTGAAAATACCATAACGGCTTCTACTCTGAAAGTTCGTCGTTCTTGATCATTCAATTGTTAAAATCAGAAATTGTGCACAATTTCAAAACCAAAATACTGTACCGGTATTCTTATGATTTTTCAACGAACCGACGACGTCTGTCTTCAATCCACACAACTCAAACTTTTCCCAACTACATTGTCACTATAGAAATCAGCGTTTGAAATCTCAGTGTTATGCCTGATGAAGACAGATGTTGTTGGCCTGTTGAAAATTTTCAAGAATACTGGTGGAGTATTTTGGTTCTGAAATTGTGCGTAATGTTTGTTTTTAACTATTCAAACGTGTTGAAAGCTTTGCTTTTTCTACTAATATTCCAGCACAAAAGAATTGTATTTCCTTGAATATTCTTATGGATGCTTATTATTTTCTAACTTTAAATTTCATCTTTAATTCAAGATCTGGTTATTATTATTTTAAGAGCCATGGAACTAAATACATTTATTATAAGTTAAATATGTAAAGCAAAGCTTAACCTTTAATTGTGGAAATGCGATATTTTTGTTGCTTGATGGATGCTGAATTAAAAATAATCGCAGTCTAACGTGCATTGTAAGCTTGGTGACAGATCAAAAGACAATCTGCAAAAGTAACCTATTTTGTTTCTAAAGAGCACACAAATGCATATTAGAGATTCATTGTTTTTTTTTTTGTATTTTTTTTTTGTATGAGTTAAACCTTGTCATCTATTTGTATTCCAGTGGTTTTTCAAGCATATTTATTTGTTCATACGTTGTTTGATTTAAAATAAGAATACCATGGTTAAGGAAAGACGGTGATATGTCATGTGTGGACTTTATATTCTCTGTGCATTGTAATGAACCGATTTTAAAAGAGAATCTTACTTAATTTACCTTTCATCTGTTGAAACTAATGTTAATGATGGTTAACTGTAATCTGCTTCTTGCAGGATTTTACTGTCAACGTTACAGAGGAATTTGTGGAGCACTGTTCTGAAGGTGCACTTTGTATTGAAGTGTGGGGACATCGAAGTGCGGGATTCAATGCTTCCAGACCTGGCTGGGAAGTGGAATCTCAGTTGTTACGATCGAGATCTTTGGCAGACAGGTAGGTGCTGCAAACCTTACTCATTGGTATAAAAAAGTAAATAAAGAATAAATCACAAGGTATAGGGTAAAAGAAGCAAACAGTCTGCATTAAACACTATCCTTGTGAGGATACAAGATGCACTAGTCTGAGAAAGAAAGATAAGGCAACTGCCCTGACTGGGACTCGAAACCAGGACTTCCTGCTGACTAGGCCGGGCGTTGTAGCCACTGCACTACTGCTGCGGATGCTGGCTACTGAGAAAGACTGAACAGCTACTTAGCTCGGTTGTAGCCTGTAGCCAGTATCCGCCCCGGTAGTGCAGTGGCTACAAACCCTGCCTAGTCCGCAGGAAGTCCTAGGTTCGAGTCCTAGTCGGGGCAGTTGTCGCTTCTTTCTTTCTCAAATTAGTGTATCTTGTATCCTCACAAGACCTGTCTTTAATGCAGACTTAAATAGACATAAATCGCTGGAAATAATATTAAGGAAAGTTGGAAATTACCCAATAGCGAAAATCATACACTAGAAATAACGTAGTTCAGTAAGCCGCCTTTATGCACTTACGTTTCCTCGGAGTGGCAAGACCCGAATACAAACTGGCTACCCAGTTCGCCCCCAGATCACTTGCATAGCGCCTTAATTGCTATGGCCACACCCTCCACATCCTTAAATTGTGCTCCGGCTACCAATTGTCACCCGTGAACAATGGCCGAAGGCTGCCATGAGGCATTGAATGCCGCCGATGAGGTGACGCATGAACAACCCATGACTACTTCCCATGGATCGTTAACGCGGCCGCACCGTATCGTTAATGAAATAGCGAGGAAAGAAGAAGATGGGAAAACTTCTGAACTTGGATGATCAATTGCACTAAAAACATCATTACCAGTACTATGAAACATGAAAAATGATCAATTGCAATATGATTTAATGAAGGTTTGACGAAACAACAAAGAGTTGCCATTAGAGAGAAGGCGATGGTGACGGGAAACATGAGTGACAGAATGTACTCCAGTTACAAACGGTTGTGTGAAGAAAATAAGGAAAGATGGGTTGACAGAGTGTTAAACCCGAAAATAGTACCATCTTTGCGAATTTTGGTTGGAGAAGACTAATTAGTGATTTATTCAGATACCTCTAAGGATTTTCGTGTGCGTGTACGTCTGTTAGCGAAGCTGTTGCGAGTTTTGCAACCTAAGGCTGACAAACCTTCCAAAACTGCTGAATACGTCATCACGCTTTTCGATTAACTGGTAATACAAGAAGAGCGGTTGCGGCAGCAGTTGCAGCAACATGGTGTCGGTTGCAACGCAAACACTTGGTGACGCAGCATTGTTAACCGTGAGGTCATTGACAATGATTGTGTTGGATATTTTGCCGGATGAGGCGACGGAAGCGATTAAAGATCAAATGGCAAAATTTGGTTTTTATGCATTGTGGGATAAACGTCTCGAGCCATTAACCATGGTGTGCACAGTGGAAACGTTTGCTACCACGGAAACTGCAGATGATGTGTTGATCGAGCTATACGTTGATGCAACCAAAGATGTGTGGACGGTCGCGATTACGCAAACCCCGGAATTATGTGGAATCGTTCCAAAGTGGACGGCCACGTTGGTGAGGTGGAGGCGTCGGACGTGTGCGCCGAACGAGCGGCAGACTAGCCGACTCGACGCGTTGACAGGCAGCATGACGACGTAGGGACGATAATGCATCGGCATCGGGAAGGACCGTCATTGTTGATATGTGTTAGCTTGGCGATGTGATTAGGGTGCGTTTGCTATTGTGTTGGGGTGCATCGTGGGACGTTTGCAATCCAGGTAGTATTTAGATGATCAATTGCCGTGTGAGGATAATTTTTTCTGTGCTTGTTTCCGATGCGAACTAGCGATTTACGCGTTGTTCCGTTGGCATGTCTTTGTAATATGAATGTTGTCGAACGGTGAAGAATTACATGCGTCATGAGCGTAATTTAAGCATCCTGATAGTTTATACTGGGAGGGATTGACTGAGTGTTGGCATCTCTCGGGCATGCAGAGTTACCATTTTTGGTGTAGAAGAAGTAAGCCGAACTGTGACGACAGATCAGGCGAGCTTTTTCGTATTAATGTGCATTTCACGAATACCACGTATAATTAATGTTAAGCATTACAATTTAGTATTAGGCATTAAGTGAAGATATGGTAGCATTACGTTGTTGCCCAACTCTTGTACATTTGGTTTAAGAGTTAATGTAAACGTGTAGGCTATTTGGATTTTAAGTAAGTGCTGTGCATGGTGGCTAGGGATTGTGAATAATTGTCACATGCACGGAATTTTTTTCTTATCAACACTAAGGGATGGATGTTGAAAAGGCTTGTTACGCACAGAAGGAAGGAATGTAAATGGTGTGAATTTTGTTGTTCGGTTGACATGGTTTGCCACGGGGAGGGTAGTACGGGTGGAAACATTGGGGGATTGTCCGACGTCTTTCCTCTGCAGGGTCTTGATCATGAGGTGGCGAGGGAAAAAATCTCCTGCTGGGGGTTTCACTGCAGTGCACGGACCTGCGTCAAATTGGTACTTGTGGATTTAAATCATTGGTCAGAAAAGAGTAACTTGATGGTTCGGGTTTAGACATGACCGATTGCTGTTCGGCAATGGTTGCAGAGAGGTGGGAAGTTGGAACATGTGAAGCAGTAGTCAACGGCTGTCACTACGAGGAATGTGGTTGTGGTTTAGCACAAACTTGTTTTTTTTTTTAGTCATCCTATTGAGCTAGGTTAAAGGCATGTTGTGATTACTTCAATTTTAAAAACAGGGTACCCAATCAAACAACCAAATCAAACCATAATAATGTTCATTGCATTTATATGTTGTTTAAACGGCAATTACATCCATTTTGACATGCATGTTTGACTTTTGGATCACTTACACAATAACTAAACACAAGAATTGCGGTAAGAATACGTTACTTAAGTCCGATTTAACAATTTAATTACTGCATCACGAAAACACGACAGGGAGATAGCCATTGTTTTGCTGGAATGCTCAGAAATTGATGCCGACAGATGTTACTTTTCGATTTCGACTCGCAGCCGATTGAGATAGCTGTATTGACTGTGAGGAGCTCAAGCGTCTGACGGCCTTAGCTGGCCGGCAGTGTAGTGGCCAGCTAAGGCCGTCAGATGCTTGAGCTCTTCTCAGTCAATACAGCTACCTCAATCGGCTGCGAGTCGAAATTGAAGAGATCCGTCGTGTCGGCATTAATTTCTGCGCGTTCCAGCAAAACAATGGCGACCTCCGTGTCATGTTTTGGTGATGCAGTAATTAAATTGTTATATCGGACGTATGTAACGTATTCTTACCACAATTCTTGTCTTAGTTATTGTGTAAGTGATCCAAAAGTCAAACATGCATGTCAAAATGGATGTAATTGCCCTTTAAGGGAAAAAATAAAGAAAAATTAAGAATTGTAAAAAAAAAACTAGTAAAAGAGAAAATGGGGTAGGATACGAAAGGATGTTGTAATAATGCTGAAAGTTGTCAAGTTTTTTTTTGTAATAAGTAAGAAACAACTCCAAGAGTACAGGGGTGCAGAAAATGCCAGAACGCTAGAACGAGGTTCGCGGCAAATTTCAGCGAACTGAGGAAATTCACTGAAAAATGGCTTGCCTACATAGTGAAAGGCTGTGGAAATTTGAAAAATATGTAGGAAAATTTTGTGGGAAATTTTGTCCTGTAAGAATTTTATGCACCCCTGCAGGAGTAGTTGTGATTTTAAAAGGGGGGGAGCTGAAGTGATTGTATCTGTGATCAATAGATGGCAGCACCTGTCCGCTTGGCTGCACTAGTCTTATCTTATACATATGTGCCTTGAATGCGACTTCCGGTAGAGAGAGTTGTAGTTGTTGTTGAGCAAGATGGCCGATGATGTAAGCTTGTTGTCTTGGTCTGGATTAAACCTGAATGAAAACCCCAAAGAGTTGAAAGTTTGTTCCTATGAACATACAGAGTTTAGGTCGAAACTCTATAGATTGCTTCCAACTAATCAAAAGAGCATCATCCTTTCAAAAGGGTGACTTTAACTGGGAATCCTGTCTCCTTCTTAACATGTTTTTCTGGAAATGTGATGTGGTCTTAGAGTCAGCCACTGATAATCCTACCAACACCATCGGCAAACTCAGGCTGCCTCCAATTTGCAATTCGGTCAATATCTTCAATGGCCAAGCCCTTGAAATTGCCCCCGATTTGCATGACAAAACCAAGGTGAAACCCCCTTCCTCCCCCACCAACCTTCAAACAGGACCATCCAGGAAGATTTTTAAGTTGGGTTTAGGAGCTTTTCTGAGAAGTTTTGCAACAGAAGCTGGTTTTTTCATCAAAAGGAACAAAAAGGAACTGAAAAAAAATCCAATTCAACATCCCTTTCAAGACTCCGCCTCTTCTCAACCCAAGGGAAGAGGCAACAGTTCTGTTAGAAGAGGTAAAGGGTCCTTTCGTGGCTGAGGCAAAGACTCTTCTGTCGCTAATGACAAAGACTTTGTTAAGCCTTTCTCCATTCAGAGACATGTTTGGGGAAGGCTCAAACATCACTTGGAAACAATCACAACAGATGTTTACGTTCTCTCAGTAATCAAAAATGGCTACAAAGCACCATTCTCGTCATTTCCAGCATTAACGCCACAACCACTCACTTGGCTCCAAGAAATTCCTCAATCAAACCCTAGCATCAGAAATTAAAAAACTATTGTCATAAGAAGCCACAAAACCGCAACCAAAACACAGCTTTTGGAGTCCAGCAAGAGTCACCAAAAAGAAAGCAGGCGGAAGGAGGAACAAGATTAATATTCAGTTTGAGGAAACTGAACCAACACATCCACAAGGAACATTTCAAAATAGAAACGATAGCATCCATTTTGGAAGCTCTTCAACTCCACTCGATAAAGTTTGTTGTTGCCTGTTCATGGTCCCACAAAAACACTTTCATAAGTCACTACCTTCAGGGTACTATTAGCTCAAGTGGTGCTAAAACCATTTAGTGGCTTGAAAAGTTAAGTTTTCCATTGACTTAATTACAACTGGAAAAATGAAGAGAATGTCTCTCAAAAATCGATGGGTACCTTTCTTAATAATTATTAGGTAATTGGTATAACACTTGCATTTTAGCATTGTGTTCTAACTGATCCCCCCATCCAATGGGACAAAGTCAGCATATTACTGAAGGTTAGTATTTTGCAGATAGTAAGAAACAAAATTTTAACACTGTTGAAAATTAGTTTTTACTATGTATCCAAAAATACTTAACATCAGTAGTACCCACCTGCTTCCCCGCGTTTAATGGGGCAAGGTGGCCTGATGGTTAGCATGACAGTCTCATGTGCCAGAGCCCCGGGTTCGAGTCCGACCTCAGCCACCCCTGGCATTTTCGGGCAGAGAAGGGCCCTGTGATGTCTTGTGCTCAGAACCTAGGAATTTCCGATGGGATTTACGTAGCAAAATTGTCCCTCTCTCCTTCTGGCGCCATGGCTTCGGCTGGGCATGCGTCAAAAGCTAAAACCTCCCCGCTTTCGCTGAACCCGATGGTTCATAAGCGATATGACAAGATGGCGGCACTGCTTGCATTATAAGAAATGCGAAGCAGCGCTCCTAGCGGAAGCTAGATGGTACTAGAGTATTAGAAAAATAATTAAATGGGCTACAAAAGCACTTATTACTGAAGGTAAGTATTTTAAGACAATAAAAACTAAGTTTAAGTAGTGTTAAAATTCCGATTTTCTGTAGGAAAATTAATTAAAAGCGTCATACATAACACAAACTAGATAAGTAAAGTGAATAAATGAGTATAAAAGCATTGTGTTAATGCTAAATGTACTTCAATAATGGCAGAAATGCCGACTTTTCTCTGATGGAATCAGGCCTACACCCTCCCGGACAGAAGTAAAATTTGAAAAACGAATTATAACTTTGTTATGGCCCACCCTCCCTTTTTTAACTGAATTTATTTTAACAGCCCATGGGCTTCTAATAGTCGATTTACAGAAATTTAGCTTGGCTGTACAGGTGATGTTAGTGTTTACATAAGTCAAATGTATTTTTGTAGATGGAGTGAATTAACACGGAAAATCGAGCTTTGGGTCGAAATTCATGAGCTCAATGAACAAGGCGAGTATTCTCCCGTGGAAGTGCTTGTCAAACCGGAATTTCTGACAGGAGGTGTCTATCAATTACGGCAGGTATGTGGAATTTAGTTTTGTGTTAGTCGTCACAATTTTTGTGACGTTTAAGTATAAGGCACATCTCGATAATGAAGCTTGCAAACATTGAAGTGGGACGCTTTTCAAAATTTTTGTTGTTGGTACAATGTAAATTTATCTTCTTTGTTGGTTACACTACTGCAATAAACCTGTTGTAACAATTATATTTGCGTTGCTTTTACAACAATACTGGTGCAGCAATACCATGTTACAAATCATGATAAAGGAATAACCAGGTCAAACCTGATGCAACTTTCTCTTAAAACAAAATAAAAATTAATCATTGTTGTTAAAACGATGTTTTTTATGTGCTCCGTGTTGAAAGTATGGTAATATGAAAAATAAAAAAAAAACAATTTTCAATCTTCATCGATGAAAACCGGTAAATGGCGGTTATAGTGAAAAATTCCAGTCATCAGAACCGTAAACACTCTCACTTTACCACATCAGGAGAACCAATGGCAAGTTCTACTTAAAAGTTTCGGTGACTTTCCAGTCAACTTCAGAAAAGCATCGCACAACAAGTCCGACAACATACTTTACCTGTTGGCCTAGAGACATTTTTCCAGGCCAACATGTAGGTAGGGTTTTTTGTCGGACTTCTTGTGTGATGCTTTTCTGAAGAAGGTGACTGGAAAGGCACCAACAATTTTAAGTAGAACTTGCCATTGGTTTTTCTGTTGTGGTAAAGTAAGAGTGTTTGCGTTTCTGGTCAATTTTCATATACCTCTGCTTTCATCTAAAATATAGAAGTGTAGCCTTCCTGACGCATTTAGCCGTCTTGTACGTGGTGAAGATGTTTGGCGGATTCCAAATGTTCGCGGAGCCCTTCATTAATTTTCAGTTATAATGACGAGGAAAGTAGCTGGATGGCCCACCTTTTTCATTGTTGTTCCTCCTTATTTATTGTTTCTTCGGCTGTCTTCATACATGCTGTACAAATAATATTATTTGTGTTCTGTACTTTTGTGTTCTGGCCAAAGCGCTGACAGTTGTGCTGTTTGTTGCCTACAATTTGAAAGCCGGTAGCCCACTTTCTGCATACCTCAAGGCTTCACAATAACTGTTGTTGCATGTCTTACTAACAAGTTCACAAGATGCTTTTTTTTTTGTTTACTATAGGGGCAGCAAAGGCGTATACTAGTTCGTGTGAAACCTGTTCAGAATTCTGGCACTCTTCCCATAATATGTGAATCAATCACGTCCATTGCGGTTGGTGGTGTGGTTGCACGCAACAAACTTCAGAAGGGCTTGGACTCTTACCAAGAAGAAGATCTTGCTCTGTTACGTGAGAAATGGTCCGAAGCCCTCAATCGTAGGCGAGAATATTTAGACGAGCAAATTCAGAAGACTATAAACAAGACAGGTACACCAGACTCAAGACAAGCATTTACTTATCCTCTAAACAAATGTAAGAGGTTTAAGCTGTAAGCATGCCAACAAGTTAGTTGTCAACGTGACGCATGCTTTTTCTTACGAGTTTCTAACCCTGCGTAATTCTTAGTTGTAGAATGTAGTCTATCACTAATTTAATGTTCTCACTGACGTTACAAATCAACATGTTCTTATTTTCTTCCAAAACCTCTTATGTGTCAAAAAGAGAATTTTTTTAAGGCAGTACCGATTACACTTGTATCAATCTGATACAGATCCCAGAGATCCGATATCACATGATATCTGTTTTATCGCTTCCGATGCTGATACAGGATTATATGGAGATTCATTCGAGATGCAACTTCATGTTGCTGTCCTTTCTGCAATAGTGGCAATTTGAAGGCAGGGAACACAAAGTTATTGATGCCAACACTGATTTCATAAAGGATGAGACTTCGTGTTGCAGTTCCATTTCCGGATTCTTGGCGGTCAGCAGGCAGGGAACCAAAGTTCTCCATCAGCAATGTTAAAGTGTGGTATCCGTAAAGAGTCGCTAGAAACACCGATTTCGATCCGTTGAATATCTGCAGTTTTACCGAGACAGTGTATGTATTGGTACAGCCTTGTTTTTGCCCCACTACACTGTTACGCACTCTCACTCGAAATCCAATGTAAAAACGACAATAGGGATCGTTTCTGTAAGTAATAAAATCTACCTTGTATTTCATTCTTTGTTAGCTATGTGCAGCAAATCTTTTGCATCAGTTAACGTATTGCTTGTGTTTCTGCTTAAACAAGACGGAATGACAATGCTCAAGTTGGGTTAAATAAATACGGATGCAAACCTATTTACGTTGCTTGTTGGACTTTTATGTCAGACTGCCTGAGCGGGGAATCGAACCCACGACTTTTGAAATCAAAGCACAAGGTCCTATCGCTGAGCCATACTGACACCACCATTTCTGCTGTCATTCCCTTTATTTTTCCAGAATCTACACTGTTTCGTGCACTGACAACCATTGTGCCATGCTAGAAATGTTGAAAGGCATACATGATTAGCACATGGATTAATATAACATACAAGGCCTTGACATGTTTACATAAAACAAGCAATGTTTTGCAATAATTGTTTTTATTCCTCGTAATATTTGTCAATTTGTGACGTCAAAAGGTTTTGGAAGAATATGAACGCATGGTAAAAATGTTGTAGTACTAGTAATAGTAATACAGGTAGGACAAGTAAATTTTTCCTCACTACAGACAACTAAGTTTATAGAATTAATTTTCATTTCTTAACTTCGGTATACTTCGGTTTACAAAAAAAAAATCCTTTCGTCTAAACATCAATCTGAAATGAATAAACCCATCCCTGATGAGCATCTATTTGACATGGTTACTAGCAGCATTGGGCCATGAAAAAAAATTTGTTGGTTCTCAGGTGTATGCAAGTCAAAAGAACTCGCACGGGTCAACCCTTTTGTTTTCGTATTGTTATTGGAAAGCATTGGTTTTCTCCATAATTTCGCAAAAGTAGACTCGATTTTGATGTCACAATACACCATTTTAATTGCCTTTTAGAGACATATTGAACGCTCCTAATTTTAAATCCCTAAATTGTTCTAAAGTTATACAGCAAAAATCCCAAATCAACTTTTGAAAAACCGGCAATAACAGTGATTGTTTAAAGATATTATTTCAGAAGTACACACACAAATCACCACTTATGCACAACAGTACATTACTTAGTCTTGAATTTTCGAGGAAATTCCATTCTTCCTCTTCAAAAGTCGAAAACACTTGAAAAAACGATCCTACATGTTAGTGTCAATCCGTACTCGAATTTCGCTACAGTCACAGAGTGAACCACTGAAATGTAAAGATAGTGGTTCACTGTGTGACTGGAGCGAAATTCGAATACCGATTCACACTAGACATGTAGGGACGTTTTATCAACTAGTGTTTTTTGACTTCTGAAGAAGAGGTAAAGAATTTCCTCGAAAATTCAAGACTAAGTATTGTACCGTTGTGTACAAGTGGTGATTTGTGTGCATTCTTCAGAAATAATGGCCAAAATCAAGCCCCGAAAGTCAGTTTTAAAGTACAAAGCTTGACAAGTACAACTAGATTATTGTCGTACAGCTATCCCGTAAGCTTGTCTATGAAGTTTGAGTGCTTGTTGACCATTAAAATGGACAAAGTTGCTCTGCAAAAATAAATAATAAACTAAGCATCTCTGTGACCATGTTACTTCTGGAAGGGGTAAACGTCAAGGAAATTTCTAATTGTCCGCCTTGTTTATTGATACGAAGCTCTCATCTTTGTGTTGTGATCCATTTGGTGGTAATTAACAAGTGCAGAATGTTGTCCTTCGTCACTATGAACTTGCTGTAAACATTTTAAAACTTTTCACTTTAAAAAAAAATGGCTATTTGCAAATAATTATCACGAAGGATATAGTCTAAAGAAAGGTCCCACATAAATATTGTCAACAAAAATTTTTAAGAACTAAAGCTTGAAATAGAAGAAAGTTGAAATGGCTTAGAAGAAATTCATATACGTATCTTGATTTAATTTGAAATGGTAAAATTCTTGTAGAAAAAATTTTCACGTTTCCCGTTGAGTCGAAACTAAATTAATGTACAGCTGTTCTTGGTGAATGAAGAAAGGTCTATATTCTATTGCAATTTGATGTGTAGTGTGTAAAAAAATCACGGCATTGTGAGCTAAAATTCTCTATTTTTTCAGACAAAACAGAACATGATGTGGAACGAGAGCGAAACTTAATTGACCAGTGGGTTTGTCTCACTGAAGAAAGAAATGCAGTTTTAGTTCCAGCACCTCATAGTGGGATTCCTGGGGAACCTGCAGACTGGTGAGTTTAGCTTTATTGAATGTGGAGGCCTACTCATTATTCCCAAATGGTAAATCGTAAATACTCTCTTGTCATCTCGTTCCATCCGTTATTCATTATAGCAGCCTTTACAGCTTGATCCCGAGAGCCAAAGGAATTAACATATTTTCTCACGTAAATTTGCATATGCTTAAGCCATGTGTCACGGCTCTCTGCCACTCACTCACACTCACTTGCTAGGATATTCTACTCAATCGGTCAAACAGCTGCTGTTTTCATTCGTCAATGGCTAACTCGTGATGACGTCACGGCAGAGGGCCAAAGGAATTACCATATTTTTTCATGTAAATTTACATAGGCTTAAAGCCCGCGCCACGGCTCTCTACCGTGACGTGCATGTCTCCTTACTGGGCTAGTCCCCTCATTCGCTCAAACAGTTGCTGTTTTCGTACGTCTATGGCTAACTCATGGTGATGTAAAGCAGAGAGCCACGGCACGTTGTGTAGCTCATGTTTGTTTTTCTTGAAAGACATTTTTTTGTGTTCCTTTACTTCATTGTTTACTTAATGGATGGTAGATGGTCGTTGTAGATTGGAGTGATTCTCTCTTTTATGTTAACTGGGCTAAGAAAATTTTGTTTTGGTTACACAAGTCAGCATTCAGTCAGAGTAGAGTATACCTAGTTTCAGGTAATCCAGTTAGTCTGGTAGTAAAAGTAAAATGGCATGTAAAAGCTAATTGCCCAAGTTCCTTACCACTCAGGCTCTTTACCACTCAGCTTATTTCGTGCTAAGGATTAGAAACACCTACTTATCCTCAAATGCCTTGCAAGCTTCTTGAAACAATGAGCCGACGTGGTCTACATTAACACTGCTAAGTGGAAATCTAAACATTGGTTAGAAATGCCCTCCAAGTATCATTCCATACTGCTCTTAGATAAAGGCATTTGTCAAATGTGTCACGACTATGTTGCATGGTTAATTATTGTAAAATAGATTGTTTCTTGATTTTTACAAGCTGATTTGTTAACAGTTTTAAAACAATTTCAAATTATCAAAATTAACTCGTGGCTTCAGAGTCACTTTCAGTTTGTTTAACATTGATGTAATTCTGTTTCTTTTCCGTGGTAGGGATCCTCCAACGGGTATGGAAAAGCATATTCCGGTTCTCTTCTTGGACCTAAACGGTAAGCAGTGTTCGGCCTATTATTTGGTTTTGCTGTACAGTAGCATACGTTTATTAGTAGGGATCGACCGAATCCGAACCGGATCTGAAGCTGGATCTTTAGGATTCTGATTTGATTCTGATTAGGCATAATTTTTAATGTCTAGACTATTCGTCAATAACTTAGCTAATTTTTGACCGTTTTAGATATTCCAAAATCTATTCGAAGCTTTTTAAGTTTTTTTCACCCGCTTTCCAATGGGGCTAATTTCAAATGGCTAGCATAAACCGCTCAGAAGTTATAAGGGTAAAACCAACGAACAAGTTGCAAAAATGTTTACTCAGGTCGTTCAAACTTTACTCAATATAATACTTTGCTCGCTCTCTACTTGAGTAAAGTATTATATTGAGTAAAGTTTTAACGACTTGAGTTGCTCTCTACTTCTCTGGTCTGTATAAAATGCTAAGGGCTGAAACGACCAACAAAGGTTTTTTGTTATTTTGGATTCGGCTAGATCCAGATCTAATTTGCCAAACTTTAAGTTAACGGTATCCGATCCGGATTTGGTAAAAGTAGATTTGGTTTATCCCTAGGGGTTAGGTATGTGTAACAACTCGAAAAATTTCAACTTATACTCTTAACTTGAATCACAGGATAGCATCTACGCTCGAAAAGTCAATTCTCGTCGTAACGTGATACCTTGACCATCTTTTTTACTGGTAATTGGCATTCCAAGTAGAAAGCTTTATGGTGGTGTAAGAGTAACAGTTAGTAGCTTTAACTGTTTTCAGAGAGTATCGTTAAAGCTGGTAACCCATTCGTTAAAGGGGTGCACCTGTTCAAAACCTAAAATAGCAGTAATCCAATCCAATCTTTTTATATTTTGTGTGGTTAATATGGGGAAATAGTAGATCACGAAAATCCAATCCTGGTCACCCTAGGGCATTTTGTTTGCCCCTGAGGGTAATTACACGTGAAAAAGAGGGGTTTACCTAGGTACCGTTACTGGCCGATCTATAACGGCTAGGAAGATGAGGTTTGTTGGGTTGGAATCTGCAAGCTTTTTACTAAAAATCTGTAGGAGGAATTTCGATTAAGTCTTTTTCTTTGCAAATGGAACCACATTTTTTAAATGTTAAAAGAAAATCAATGTGGATTTGTGCACTTTTAACTACACCATTTCACAGAATCTTTTTACTGAAAATTGCTCTTACAGAAATATACTAAACAGTTGTAGCTATCCAAAAAGTTTTAGTTTGTTAAAATCCATGCATTAGATGTGGAGATAATGGTACCTAAAGTTTGTGTTTGTTCGAAAAGCAAAGCGAGAAATCGCAGTTTGAATTTCCCTCATATGATCGCTTCAAATCAACAAGGAAAACCAAAACATGTTTGCATAGTTCACTTTTCTTGGCCATAGCAAACACCATTTTGATTGGACAGGTTTGGCACCAAGCTTGAAAGAAGCATGAAATTCACACTTTTAAACAAGCCTATTACTGTTGCGACCTGGAGCTCACAATCTTAAATGGCTTCAAAGTTGAGTTTTCAGTAGACATTAGACAAGACATTTATCAAAAATTTGAGCGTTCATGCCTAGATGTGGATTACAAAAGTTTTATTTTCAATATGAAAGAGGTGGAATTTAGCTAACACAACTGAAGAGAAACAGAGGTGAAAAACTGATGGCACAGAAACAACCAGTTTTACATTTTTCATTTTTTGGTCCACTAAGTTAGTTTTTCCGCTGGTGCACTTAACAACAGTCAATTCATTATTTGTTTACTTGAATAGTTATCCTAACAAACTAAAAAGAACTTTCATACAAACTGAACAATCGAATGTTCACCAAAAGCTCGAATTTGATTTTATATGCAATTACTTTGTCTCAAACTCGGCTTTTTCAAGTCGGAATAAAATTATTCCACACCTGCATGCCTCGTTGAAATTGTTGTGGGCAGACACGGGAAGCAAGTCTATCGGGAATTAAGAATTATGCATGTATATAAGAAATAAAACTACAGAATACATAAATAGAAAATCCCACTAACTGCATTATCCAAGAAATGTCAACTATTTTTTATATTTTATTTTACATTTTACAAAAGTTTCTTATAGCAAAATAGTTTTTTGTCATAAGTTTCAGTACTACGAAAGTTTGTTTACTGACTACATTTGAAACTGATGGGGACCACACAGTGTAACAAATTTTAATTGTTTTGGTTATTGTTTGCAAGCTACAACATTTATCATCTTTCTTTAACCCCTTACCTGCCATTTAATTTTTATATCTACAGTCTATCTCCACACAGTAGTGCTAACCTAGACTGGACTCGAACTAGCAACCTGAAGGAGCTCTTTAACTTCAGGCACATGCGTCTACCAACTCAACCACGGCCGTTTCTAGAGTCTGCTTGTTCAGGGAACCTAGTATTGTTGTTGTTTCTCCTTTGTTGGCCATCTCGTGCCTGTTTGGACTCTGTTTTTAATACTTAAACATTTGGGTGAGTTGGGCTCGTCCAAGGCAGGTGAGGGGTTAACACAGTTAAGTAGCTTCAGTTGCAGAAGTTACTAATCAAGAGAGATGGCGAATTTAATTTACGAAGTTAGCGTTCTTCCACCCCCCTTCCCCCCTCACATTGTCACATAGCACCTTATTCCTTATTATTCTACCCTATGCCAGACAGCAAGAATTTATAGGGTTGCAGAGAGTAATTGCAACTGCGGTGAGCTGTAGTGTTATCCTGACTCCCTGAGTAGCTTAAATCGTAATATGGCTCAATTTCTGTTTTCTTTTGTTTTTTTTTTCCCCAACAAATTTTGTTTTATATACGGTAACATTCCTTTTGGCATTCCTGTTCTTTCTTACAGCTGATGATATGAGTACGACCAACTCTGGAGGGGATGGTGTCCCAGTAGCGGGCATCAATTCGATACTTCCAAAAGAGCACGGCACACAACTGTTCAATTTGCCCATCGTCAAATATTATGAAAAAGATGTAAGTATGCAATGAAGCAATGTGGGTACTGTATCTGTATCTGTATCTTGTTGTTTCTGTTGTATCATGTCAGGTGGTTGGTTTTCTTAGAGAAACTTTCCTTTAAATGACCATTTCTTTGTTTTAATAAGTAGACATAAATCACTGCAAATGATGTAAAGGTGAGTTGTAAAGTTGCCAGCATCAAAAATTGCACTCTAGAAATAATGTTGTACTGTTAGCCATCTTTATGCACTCTGAAGGAACTTGGATTAGACTAGCAAAGCAGCCCTTATTCAACTGACTGACATCTTACGTTGTTGATTTGTTGGGAAAGGGGATCGTTCGCCATAGTTAATGAAGGTAGAGAGCTGTCTATATCCATATGCGACTCGTCAGTGACAGCACTGGAAATAACACAGCTTGTAGCTATGTTATCACAATTGTAAGCTTTTTGGCTTTGGCTTAGTTCCAACTTGCAATTTCAGTTGTCTTTAAAATATGTAAACACATTATACTGTGAGAGTTTGGAAAATCATCACCACCAAAACAAGCAGGCACAATCTCACAAGGAAATTAGTCCTCAATTTACGCAAATTTTTGAAAGTTTGTGTGGAGGCGAATGTAAAACGTCTCGCAACTGCCGTCTTCAGGCACTATTTGAGGTTTTTTCCTGGTGTTTTCACTCACATTAGTCGTGTTGTTTACATTTGAACGAGTGGTGGCCGTGGGCTTCTATGTTGGAGCCGATTTCCATGTCAGCTTCAACTTCATCACTTGATTGTTGCCAAATGGTCGTGTACAAGCCGCATCCGATGCTCCAGGTATGCTCGGTCCCTCTGGCATTTTCTCTTGGAAGAGAATTCTGCAAAAAGTATTCTTTATAAATCAACTAAATGATTCCTGTACATTGTCGGAGATTTTTCAGGGGTTCATTAATGGACGTAACGACTGTGGTGATGTGTTTCGTAGGCTGCACAATGATGGCATCACCACTATTGCAAAGACAGAATGACAACTGTTTGTCATGCCATTAAACACGACGGTTTCGGCTGCTGCAGAATTTGTGAAGTGGTTTCGTTTTAAAATACCTTCCATTTGTGGACACTGGCTAGAAATCATTTAAATGTGGTGTGGAATGGCATATATAGACAAGTCTAGTTTGACGAAGCACGAAATTGCACAGGTTAAGAAGAAACCAGTTAAATGTGGCAATTGTGGAAAGGTTTTTTTTTTTTAAACAAGTGTTATTTAACGCAACATACAGTTGTACGCCACGGAAAGAAACCGTTTAAATATGTTGAATTTGTTTCAGTATGGGGTAGACATACACTCGTATTCTTTCTTTAGAAAAGCCGTTCTATTGCGACTCCTGTATTGATGCGCATTTACGTTGTATTCTTTATGGAGAGGAGCAGTTTTGTTGCGTATTCTGTTGTGCTGCATTTTTACGAAGAGGAACTTTTCAGACACTCACTTGAATTTTCCCTGGAGAGCAGCCGTTTAAATGTGAATCCTGTTGCGCTGCTTTTACACAAAAGAAAAATTAAGGCGTATTAGTGTTTTTTTCATTAATGGAACTCTCATCGCCCTCATTCCGGCGTGAAACCTGTTAAGCGCAAATTTTGTGACGTTGCGTTTTCGCTTGACTATTTTGTTTTATGAAGCAACTTCTTGATCAAAAATTATATTTCACCTCACTGTACTTAAAATAAATTTATTTTATCTTTATCACTCTTGCAATTGTTTGTAGTTGGCAGAAGCTGTTTAAATGTGTCGAGTATGGACAGGCTTTACTCACAAGCCTTACGTAAGGCAGGACACACTTGCACGCAGTGGGAAGAAACCGTTTGAATATGTTTCGGCCATAAAGTGTACTTTACTGTACACTGTCTGCTGAACAGTGCATTGATGCTTGGAGGGTTGAGAGCCGTAAAGTCTGCTTCATTGCGTATGCTGATGATATCATTTGCTTGAGCCTGAGCCTTAGCAGCCTACAGGTTGTCAATACTCTTGTTTTTAATCTCTTTGTACTAGGGTTGTAAAAAAGCGGTTAATTCACTAAACGTTTTTTGTTTTCAATTAAGAAACGGGTACCGTTTAAACGGTTTTTCCTGGTCTGTTTTTTGTTTTCGGATGGGGGGGGGGGGGGAATTAAACTCTCCACTAGGGCAAGAGCGCGCATCACGTGAGGCTTGCATGAATGACATCCAGGATGGTGGACGAAGAAAAGACCACCAACAGTCGTTAATTTTTTAATTAACCTTTTAGGGTCCGAACGTCGATATATCCAGAACAATGTCTAAAACGACCGGCGAACAACTTATCGTCTCCTCAGTTCAAGGCCCAGTTGGAAAAAAAATATAAATTCCAATTGCGTCCAATGGTGGTGTAATTCCGATTGTTTTGGAACGTATATTTTCAGTTTATTTCATTCAGCACCATCTTTTAATTACCGTGATTGATGTTTTTGTTGGCAGTGTCATCAAAATTGATGTAAAAATTGCTGAAAATAGCCCTAGGTTAAAGCTGTCGTAATTCAAGAACGCAATGCACGCTGCCATTTTGGTCGCGTTAGAAAGCTGGGAGTCCCCGTTGCCATGCTTGTTTTGAATGACGTCACCAACATCGACGTCACTGCCTCTATTCTTCAAATAAACTGTTTCGTTTCAACGACCTTTTTGAAACTCTTCAGTATCGCGAGCTACGATTGGTTCGTTCGTGGCTCGTGACCTCTGATCGCGATGGGGACAGTCTCAAGTGACGTCAAGCGAAGCGAGTCAGGGTCACAGCCATTGGAGTTAGCACGCGCGTTCTCTTGCGGACAGCCAGCTCAGGAGGGCGATGGCATCCAAAAAAGGATCACTTTCAACGATTGTGACTAGCCAACTGAGCAAATAAAACAGCTTTAAACTACTTGTACCGTATTAAAAACATTAAAAAAAAAGATTTCAGAAGCAGTAAATGATGCTGTATTGGAAGGATGACTACTGGATGTTATCATTTCAAGGTCTCCTGGGTACTGCATTGAATATTTTTGTAAACACATTTACGTTATCGAACTTAACAATTTTTTAAAGTATTAAAACCTAATATGATGTTCCCTACTCCGTAGTATATTTTTGTACAATAATTTAGAATACAATTATTACGTCTGCAATTTTTTATACCTGTAGACCGCATAGTTATTGTACTAAGATTTATTTTACTGAGGCGTGCAACAAGTTTATGGGTTAAAGCTGCCTAAATTGCAGTTTTTATTAAATGCAAATAACTAAACGTATAAACGTTCGACATACGATTAACCGTTTAAATGGAGCAACCCTACTTTGTACGATTAATAAAGTACTTACTTATTTACTTTAACAGAGCGTGCACTTGTACACAGTGGAAAGAAAACGTTTGAATGTCATGATTGTGGAAAAGCTTTTGCGCACAAGTCTCATTTAACGCCTCATATAATTCTAACCTGTGGAAAGAAACCGTTTGAATGTAGCGAGTGTGGAAAAGGTTTTTTGCAGAAGTTTTATTTATTAGACCTGAAAGTGCATTTAGTATTATTCATTCCAGCATTTTTTAAGCTTGATTTAGACTGTCTCATTGTTGTCTGCATATCTCTGGGACACAGTTGGAAAAATCCGTCTACTGTAGTCTACTCTTATAGCAAAAGTGATAGTATTTGTTTTGGTAAAAAAAAAAAGCGTTCGCTCGCATCTGAAAAATTGGAAATAAAAAAATATTGCTTGCGCGCATCATTTTTTTTTAAATGCTACGCACAAGAATTTTTAGTGGCCGTAAAAAAATAAATGCACCCATTTTTTGGTAGTAAGGTAATAGTGCGCAGGCTTCTAAGAATTACACATAAAGAAACTCTAAACAGAAAACAAAAGCATCACGAGAATTAAGTGGACGTCATATGATGTTCATCGTCTCTCACAGACATTTAGTGAAGACATCACACCACGTTTGTGCCCCGCTAAGGTTACCATACAAAAATTAGCACAGTACCATATCATTAGGCACTCGCTACTGTCGTGTTTTAGCCTTCAGCCTGAACCGGGTTACTTCCTTTGCTAGTTGCTCTGGAATTTTGTGGGTGGTAACATGGTTTAGCAATTATGCATTACTGACTCGGGACATAATCGCTATTAGTAATACCTTAGTTAATTTCAATAAAAGGTGTATTTTGAGGTTTTTCTCTTGTATATTTGAAAATACAGTAACCAGTCATTAACCATGAGTATATCCTGCTTGCTATCAGGGTGGAAGGTAGACGAGCGGGGTATAATCGACCTAGTGTGGTATAATCACCCAATTGTACATCGGGGTATAATCGGGGTATAATCGGGGTGATTACACCCCAGTACCTTTTCGTTATACGCATGCGCAACTTACCAAGCTAAGCTTAAAACAGATGCCAACTGCTAGTTAATGACGGGCGCTTTTGACTCACATATATACTTGCTGGAAAGCTCGAGTATTCATTACGATTTTCATATTTTAACATCACACTTTATAATTCTTTAGGCTAGTATATTATAATTTTTCTTCGGCGATCTATTGGCATAAATAATTTAAATTTTTACCATATTAGTCTTTTAGATCCCATGGTAATTATTAGCAAACGATT
This sequence comes from Lithobius niger, assembly GCA_023313725.1. Classification (NCBI taxonomy): domain Eukaryota; kingdom Metazoa; phylum Arthropoda; class Chilopoda; order Lithobiomorpha; family Lithobiidae; genus Lithobius; species Lithobius niger. The sequence goes on from JAHWFP010096156.1 coordinate 165,741, forward strand.
AAAAATTAGTACAGGAACACACACAGCGCCATCTCTCGGCGGATTTCAGCAATACCTAGTTGATGTGGCGTGTATAAGGGAAGAAAGATGCCGACGCAGCATCGTCCGTAACTTCTTGTTAGAGGCAAATTATTTTATGAACCGATAAATTAGTAAACAAATAAAATGTAGCATTACTTTATAAATATTAATAACACAAGAATGTTTAGTCCTTTTGTTATTATTTATTTTGAATTGGGATATACTCCAATAAACAGGCCTCTAGCTTTTGTGGATAATACGGCTAAAAAATTTTTCGCACGAAGCCTGTAACCATACTAAAACTAACTCATGCTAATTAGTTTGAAATTATACCCCTCGCGCTACGCGCTCGGGATATAATTGTAAAATAATTAGCATTCGTTAGTTTTAATGTCAGGTTACAGGCTTCGTGCGAAAACAGTAGCCGTATTATCCACAAAAGCTCTAGGGCTATTACTTCTGATTACATCACAGTGTCATAATAGCATTTATGTTGTGTGTGTAGTTGTTGGCTCACAGTTTAATTTTCTTGCAGGTTTGCGCAATAGCAGCGTGGGACTCATCAATCCACGATTCTCTCCACTTGAATCGTGTCACTCCAGCCGATGAACGGATCTACCTCATCTTGAAAGCAACTGTGCGTCTTAGTCACCCGGCAACAATGGAGCTGGTTCTCCGTAAGCGTGTGGGTATCAATGTGTATAAGCGACAGACGTTCACAGATCGCATCAAGAAGCGGATTGTACGTCAAGAATCAGTTTCTACGACTGGAGTGAGTTATGAAGTGGTATCCAACATTCCTAAGGTGAGTACAGTGTAGTATTTGCAGAGAATTAAATGTGTTAGAGTGATCCTTGGTTGTCTGGTATTAACAGGCTCGTAAAGCTGAGCGATATAACTAATTCACAGTGATATAATATAAATGTATTCGCAGTAGAGTTGGGCGTTACCTCTATAGGTATTTGATTACTGCACTGTAGTTTAACCAACTAAAACCTAAACCAAACCTGAACATTTGACATTTACGACGACATCATCATATTGTACCTTGCTGTATTGTCAAAGTGAAATAAATAAAATTCAATAAAATGCTTTAGAAACAAACTCTCAGAAACATTCAGTTTCTAATACTATAAGTTATTACTACAAGTAATACTACAAGAGACATTGCACGTCCTAAAACTTTTGCAAGCATATTCAACCTAGTTACTTCTTGCATCTGTAATGCCTGGGTGAGTCTGTCTACTTTCCCTTTGATTATGATAGGAATTGTTTGGTAATTTCTATCTTCTCAGTTTTAACATACTCGTATTTGCTTAATCTATGCTTAATCTAGATCTATGGATTTACAAGTTAAGCGAATACGAGTTTCAGCACAAACCTCAATAAGGGGACTAGAAAGTCAACCACTAAAGGATTACTTTTTGTGGAATGTTGGAAGTCGTGTAATGATTTATTTCACAATTACTGTTTAAAGTATGCGATCAAGTCTGTTGCATAAGGTATGTAAGTTAGTATGGTAACAATTTAACCAGACAGGTTGTTAGTTTTGTGTGGGAACGAGTTCAACTGGGCTACTTTAGGTAGGACTGTTTTTATGCAGATCGACTCTGTTCACACGATCTCTAGGTTTGCTTACCTCGATCTAGTTTTTTTTTCATTTATTAATGTAGTCACTCAAACCGACTTCTAGCCAGTTCATATTTGTACTGCCACTTACCGTAAATCGTGTATTAAAAGCCCAGTTGAAGCTAAAGCCCACCCCTTAAAATGCTGTAAAGTCAAAATCATGAAATAGTGAAGTTAAAGCCCACCCCTGAAATTGTCTTTTTTCTAGGAAAGATTATCTAAAAGTTATGTGATGTGAATAAAGATAGTACTGCTTGCTATGTTTACTGGCCCCTTCTCCCTCCTTTAGCTCCTAGCACCTGCACAAGGCCTGGCCATCTCTCACCTAAGCCTCCTCCTCCTTCACAGCAATTAAAAGGATGTAAAAATTGGTCTTTCAGAGATCGTTCAAAAGCTTCGAATTTTCTGTAATAGATGTCCAGAAAGGTTAGAAAATTGATCATGCTTGATTTAAAGCCCACCCCCCTATTTTTGCCAAATTAACTGCATAAGCCCATGGGCGTTTAATCCACGATTTACGGTAGTAATGATTTGTTACTTTGAATCAACCGACAAACAAGGTTTAGTTCTTACTTTGTTCCTACTTTTGGGGTAGAAATTTCGAATTTGTTCTTACCTTTTTGAAAAAACCGACTTTGACCCCTGCATTAATCTTTACAACTCTATTCAATATTATATAATTTGTGTGCACAGGCATCAGAAGAGTTGGAAGACCGTGAGTACTTGGCTCAGTTGGCTGCCTCCGGTGAAGACAATACAGGATCGGATGGAGAAAGCTACATTGAGAAATACACACGAGGAGTCTCAGCAGTAGAAAGCATTCTTACTTTAGATAGGCTGAGACAGGTATGACGTGAAGGAACGATTGAACGATTTCGTGAATTATTTAGGTAAGCTGTTTCACTACTTTTATTTTCTTGTATATTTAGGAAGTGGCGATAAAAGAATTATTGGCAGCTCAAGGAAGACCTCTTCGCAAGACAGCCAGCGTTCCTAACATTTCTCACGTAAATAAATCATTTTGTAATTTTTAAAATTGTTTTTGTTAAGAAATACCGAAATCATAGGATTCCCTTTTAAGTAAGTTCTTACCAATAACCTTTGCACTAAATTACTGATAACTCTGGAACCATTTGAGATAACGACATGCAGTTCGTAGCATTTGTTTCAGGAAATCACTGAAACCTTCTTAGCCATATTTTAACTGTAGAAAAATAGTTTGAAATTTTATATTTTAGTAATTGTGTATCTTTTAATTGAAATGAAAACTAAGTTTTGGATGTCAATATCAGTATTGACAAACGAAAAATTGTGTGAATCATATCTATATTGAATCAATATATTTGGTTTCGATGTAGACTTGTTAATAAGGTGCTTTAATTTATTGAATCAATATTTGATATGGCTTCAGATTTTGCGCATGGATCCATCTTCAGGGCGTCTAGAAGAACAGTTCCGTGCTGAGAGCACTGGCGATATTAGCTCCTCTGGTGCAGAGCAAGCTCGTCAGCGCTCTAACAGCTTAACAGGGAAGAATCAACCAGACAATAAGCCCCCCTCCAACCCGTTTGGACTCGGTGAGTTACTCATGCATTTCCTACTGACTAGCTGTGTGTGTTAATTTTCAGTTAAGAGTTCTAAAGGTTTTTAAAGATTTTTCAGTTGGGTAAGGCATTTAAAGGAAAAGGCCGTTACAATTTTTTACAAGTCGGTACTAAAAAAATGTGATTTACGTGGTAACTACGTTATAGTTTAAGTTAGAGCTTTAACTGCAAGTTACTGCACTACCTCTTGAATACCATGGGTGTGCGCAGAGGGGCCATTAAAAAAGTTCTATAAGTTTGGATTATAACTCAAGACCTTTACCTTTGTTCTTACTGTCCATGCTAAAATAAAAAATATCTTAAAATTGTTTTTATTGTGTTTTTATAACGGATCGATCTTTTCACAGTATGAATTGCAGCGATGTTTTTCGGGATCTTAAAATATTTTAAAATATGCTCTCTTACTGTCCAATTTACTATCTGAAATTTCGTGATACCTCACCTGTTTGTCCACCAGCTGGCTTACCACTGCTGCTACCGCAAAGCCACCTCACACTCATTGATCATTTTTTTTTGGACAGTCCATGTAGTAGGACATGCCCAGTTCATCCTACAACCTACGTGACATGTTCTTCCTTCACTTAACACAAAAAAACTTTATTTCTTGTAGCTATGGCAATGGCCTCCCGCCATGGTGAACTTTTGTCCGTATTTCGAAGCGAGGACTGCCAATGGTTTCTGGAGGTCACTCTGCTTTATGATTCAGAGTTTCGGGCAAAGACCCAACTTCTGGAGGAGTTCACTATTAAAGCCCTGGGGCCACTGGTGGGCAAGGAGAACGAGGAATGACTACAGTGCTCAATCAGGGCACTCCAGTTCTGTTTAGATGGGCTAAGGATGTCTTTGATGGGCGATGGAGTGAATTTGCCATTCCCACTGATTTTTATTTCCAAGGAGGGCCACTCGACTACTAAGACACCCTTCTATGTTCCTGTGGACCATGGCTCAAATGGAGCTTTGGGAGATTAACCACAGTCAAAGTGGCGTTTTGGTTGTGTGCTGTCATATGAAGACCTTACGTGGCCTCGACGAAACGGTTAGACACATCTGTCTAACGGGCATCTGTTGCTGGAGTGCGATTTACGATCAGTTCACTGCACGACCTTTATCTGCCACTGCTAAGGGACTTGAGTGATGTCGCTGGAATCACCTCCCACAGCTCATGGGTAGTTGCAGGAGCTACTCTTCTCAACCATTAGGCCGTGGTGTAGGAGACTGCTCTGATTAATAGCCGACGGTATGCAGGAAAACTTAGCTTCAGTTTTGAATCGGTTGAAATTTCTTGCTTACGTGGTTCAGGGTTTGGCTGCATGACCCTCCTGTAGCAAAAAGTGGGCTAACATTTTTGGATGACATTAAAAATGATTTTTTAAACGTGAACACAGTTTTTACTTACCCCAAAGTGCTTACCTTCAAAAAACCCTCCCGCCGTCCCCGCTACTTGTCAAACCGAACATGTTAACGCAAAGTAAGTGTGCAGCAACTAGAAAGTGGCATTGCGGAAGCATATAACGTATATAAAGGCATATAAAGTATAAATACGAATCCAAGCACGGCGAAAATCCAAAAGGACAGAAAAAAACCGTGGAAGCCACAAACTATCCCGTGGTTTTGCATAGGGACAGGCGACGTTAAAAACACCGAGGGAGGGCGCACATCTGACGTCGTCAGGGAGAGCATTCCTCTGACCACCCTGACGCCAAAGGAAAACCTTCAAACATCCACCCGACATCGCCGAAGAAACAAAGTACGAGGTCCAGCAAACCCAAGCAGCAGTGGAACGCCATCTGGTAGATAAACCAGTGAGTAGCACGAAATTTTGGGAGTAAATTAGACAGAGAGCATATTTTAACGAACTAGCTCAAATAAAGATGACCATTTTTGGATAAGTAAATGTTTATGCATAAATTTGTCCCCATGCTCGGTTTTTCTTTTAAATGACCTTTTTTGAGATTTTTTGGGCCCTTAGGTATGTGATAGATTTTGTTGTTTCCTTTTTGATACGTTTTACTTTATCTTGTAACATCTTTTACATTCGGTATGGTAGCAGCAGGCATTTTCGAAAGAATGCGGTGAAAATATTCAATCGCTTTAGCTGTCCACATAAATGTTCGCTGGCGTTGTTAATTAATTATTATATGCTGACACTTTTTTTCTACATTAATATTACTGTAATCCTTGCGTTAACTCACTACGAAATATTTCATTGTAAAATTATTATATCTAAAAAAATTGTTTAAACGTCTGGTTCAACTTTTAGTGCTTTTAACCAAAAAGTAGTTTACGTTAAAAAATCATATGGTTAGCTAGTGTTTAAAATATGTTAGTACTGCAAATTAAAACATATAATAGATACTGCAAAATAATATTTACCAAACCTTAGACTCTTTTACTATATTTAGACAACTACTTATACCACTTTTTATATCCGATACCGGCATGCAAAGTATCAGCAAAACTGATCCAATACTTACGATCAACAAAAGATATTGTCAATGCAAATAGCTTACCGTACCTTTGGCCTACAAATCAATCTGACTGAATTTACAGACAAGTAAGTGGGCACACTTACATAAATAAAGAAAAAATTCATTTTGGAGTAAAAGGCAAAGCTGTTGCCTGAGGTGAACCAAAAAACTAAAATTACACGACGACAGAAAAATTAATTTAGTATCGGTTATAAGTATCGGATGAAAATGTATAGTGCCAAACCGATATCGACACCATTGTATTGGCACCGATACAATACTAATGCCGGTATCAGAACTGCCCTATAATTTGCAGTTACACCAAACCAAATTATTCAAAGCAAATAAAATTAAACCAAACTCTAATTTATTGTGCTTTGTGTGTTTTGTCAACTTTCACTTAAATTAGTCATCTGCTAGGTCATTAATTATATGCATGAAAATATGAAGCAGGCAGAGAAAAAAAAATTGAAATTTATGACCACCCTTAATCTAAACTGCTTTGTACTTAAATTGCTTTAACTTTAAGCGTAAGCATTATTGCTGTTCTGTTTGCATCTTGTGGTAATATGAGTGTCCAGAGGGCAGTTATGGGAGCATTATCTTTGCCATTTTTGTTTTTTTATTTTTCAATAATTCACCGATTTGTGGTGTGAAGTACTGTTGTTTAACTTTGAAACTGTCAACTGACTCATCAAATGCTTACAATAAACTGGGACGCTCTGAGACAAGGGCATCAATAAGTTCATTTAAGTACTTGTTCTCAAGAATGAAACGATAAAAAAAATAGTTTGTGCTTGTAGCGACTTTCATTTTTGAGATTTCCTATACGGTTTATTATTTTAAACCAGTCGAGCAGTGTGTGAAAACCAGCTTATGAAACCATTTGTGTAATCATTCCATCCTTAATGATATCTTTATAGTGGTAAAAATTTACCGTACAGCCTGGATACTTTATTTTTGTAACGACATTCTCACCTTACAGCTACGCAACAGTAAAAGTCTTCCGCAATATCAAATTTCAGGCGAATTTTTCGATGGCCTTATACTGGCATCTTCATCAAGATTTGAGCCAGAGTTCTTCAAACGACTGCACTAGACACACGATAACGTCTACAAATTTAAGTTCTGCACCCTTCACAGTAGGCCTTGCTCTTACAGCAAGTACTGCATAAGTTGGAGGTTGTGCTGCCCTCTACTTGAAGTGCTTTTAGGAAAGGCTTCCACCGAGACTCTAGTTGATGTTGCGGTTGGTGTGGTGTATTTTAGAATTTTAGGAAAAGAAGGTGGCTACACATTTATGAGTGGGAGTCTTTTATCGCGGCAGTGTTGGGCACATAATGAATCCAACGGTCTCAGATGGGTGCCTTGTTTTGAATTGGAACGCAACATTCATTCTCCCAATCCATGTTGTTGTTGGCTTTTACATATTGGGCTGCAATAGAAATGTGCTGGTGTCCAGATGCCGTC
>JAHWFP010096156.1:173332-203199 GCA_023313725.1 Lithobius niger
GCAGCCCACGGTGTAAAAACCAACCACAACATTGATTGGGAAAATCAATGTTGCATTCCAATTCAAAACAGGAAGCCCATGTGAGACCCTTAGAGTTTTACTATGTTTCCAACACTGCCGAGATAAAAGACTCCCATTCATGAATGTGCAGGCACCTTCTTTTCTAAAAATTTTGCAGTACGCTGCACATAGGCTGCAACATCAACTAGAATCACAGTGGAAGCCTTTCCTGAAAGCACCTCGGTAGAGAATAGCACAACCTCCAACTGCTGAAGCAGTACTTGCTGTAGGAGAAAGGCGTACTATGAAGTGCACCAAATGTGAATTTGTAGACGTTATCTATCGTGTATCCAGTGCAGCCGTTTGCAGAACTTTGGGCTCAAAGCTTGATGAAGATCGCAGTATACGGCCATTGAAAATTCCTGCAAATAAACATTGGGCTTCATTCATTTGTGTTTCTACCTTTCTTTGTTGGGTGTTGTGTGCAATGAGTGTTTCATACGACATCATCGTACCCAACTTAAAAAGTGTAACAGAAAAGTTTAGAAATGTTTTCGACGCAATGTATTCTGTTCTTTATTAGTAGGGTAGCAGTAGCAGGTTATCATTTACTTTTCATTGTATTTGGTTTTTGACAATTGGTCTGGTTTTTACCTTTCTCGATCCTGACAGGCGTGTTGTTTCCAGGTAACCAGCTTTCTGACACTCCCTCTGCACTCATGCTTGCATTTCTTTAAACAATAATGCTGGTAGTTTAGCTTGTGTGGTGGTCCTTATAGTTTTCCTGTAGAAAATGGTCAGTGTATAGTTTGTCTCTTCCACATTGTAGACATGCACCACTCCTCTTTTGGTTGAACCTTTGCATTCTTTGTGAATAACCTCACATTCTTTACAGTGTGATTCAAGACACTGTCTACAACCTTTGCACTGAATGCATGTTACCAGTATAAAATGTGTATCATTATCACAGTTTTAGTATTGTTTATATAATAACAGTAACCCGTGCAGCATAAAGAACGTCATTCTTACTTGACTATTTCAATCCCTGGCCATCATGTACTTGATTAAAAAGCACACAGCATACTGTAAATTGCCTATTAATCACCTATACGCTGTTAAAATTACTTCGATTAAAAAATGGGGGCTGACCGTAACAAAGTTGCAATTCAAATCTTTCTTCTGTCGGGTGTTTATGCGATCATTCGCATACGTGATCGGGGTTTGGTATAGCATTAAGCCTTTATTCTCATTAGTTCAGGAATTTAGTTGTTTACTAGTTTATTTAATTTGCTTCATGTATAAAGCTTTTAGTTAATTTTGGTGCAGAAAAACCACAATTTAAGGGGATGAAACATTGATTTCTTTGGATGTATGAAGTTAATTTCTAGTAGCAGAATTAAGGTTTAAAATGCTTTAAGTTCAGAAATCGTGAATTGCACCCCCCCCCCCCACAAGTTGGGTGGGCTATAACTAGGTAATTTCACGATTTTTCGGACTTTAAAGCATTTTAGAACGGTGGGCCGAAGCTTTGCCAGGGCTGTGTTAATAGGCAATTTACAGTACTACACACACACCTTATTTTGCACATTCATGAACATGAATGAAAATAGGCTGAATAAACCGGACATTTGCCTATCCGTTAAAATGTTTATCATTGATGGTTATAAAATGTGAAGTCAAAAAAGTTTTAGTTGTGCTTTTGATGGAAGCGAGTAAATTTGTTAGGTGGCATTAAATTTTGACCTGCATCACAAGGTCACCTGTAACCATTTGATTTTTCTTTTTTTTGTAACAACCATTACCATTTTGTAAGTGCCGACACTACCACCAGCTCTCCGTTGTCTTTGCCCTTGTCTTCATTCAGGTTAGAGCGAATCTAACCTGGTACGAAACATGTGACCCTCCCCGCACCCTTCCTGCTTAAAAAAACTTGTTTACCTTTAAAGTAATTACTAAGAATGGGGGAAAAAGTGTACTGTAGATTGTGCGACAGTTTTTCATTATTTAAAGGAGTTGGGCGACAAGTACATTTTTTACATGCTGGATGAAAAATGCATTTTGGTAAAGCAACCCCTCCCACCCTTCCTTTTAACAAAGCGCGGTATCCTTTGTTATTAAAGTTGACCTTTTCGGCCCTGTTAATTTGGTAGACACGAGTACAGCAGCAATGTAAGACAGAAGCAAGTGCATATAAGAAGGCCCGATGAAGATAGGAGAGACTGTAAATAACACCATACAGACTATTATGCCTATGTATTTATTGTAATTTTGAACTTTGAGCGTATTTTTAGTGATTTTTTGCTATTGAACATTCTGAACATTGAAAATACTTCTTGCCTCACTCAACACAACACCAAAATTAAAACAAGTTCATTGCTGAATTCTTGCGAATTTTCGGTTGCTTTGCATTGCCAACTTTGTCAGGCACAAGCTTAGAGTCTACCAAACACTCTAACTTCGTGCCCTTCCACAGTTCAAAGTATGGCTGGCTGGCTCTGGTGCTGCTTGACAGAAGGTGCACAACTGCTTACACAGTGATCATCAAGAACACCAATTCTGCTGGGAGGGAACGAAAGTGTTGCTACGATCTAACACTAACCAGGATTTCCATATAAGAGCCCTGGAATCCTTAGCCATCCAACACTGCGAAGGCCTTGGATTCCTCTAATGAATGTTCTAGAACCCTCTCACAAGCAGATCATGCACATCATTACTCCTGAGCTATAGGGTTGACTGAGGGAGCAGTAGAAAAACTCCCAATGCATCACTAGCACCAGCCTGCCTAGCTGACTGAAGGCCACCCGTGGAAAGGGCAAAGTTACAGTGCAGTGGTTCGGGTTTCCACTGCACCACTCATTACAGAGAAGTTAACAAACCCTAAATCTTAGATGTAGAGACTTGGTCTATGAGCAAGGGGATGCAGATCAATTAACCTTCCCTACCGGCATACACATGGACTGTAAAAAAACTGTAAAAAGACCTTTCTGGCTGTATATCAGGCGAAAAAATGAACCATCTTCTACTTTGAATGTTCGAAATCAATCGATCACAATTGTAACGCTCAAATTCAAAAACAAAAATACACACTGTACGGTATTTTGCGAATTTTCGATAGGCCTAATAGTCCGAGTGGTGTTAATTTCGGTCTCTCCTATCTTCTTCAGGCTTCCTTTCTTGTGCTTGCTTCTGTTTTACCTTGTCATGAGTGCCAGTGTTTTTGAAAATGCGTGGAAACCGCAACGCACAAAGCACAAAATCGATTGGGACCAAACAACTACTCTGCTGGTGTCTAATAGTAAGAGGGATTTACATCTAAGAGGACTTGAATCGCTGGCGATTCAGCACTGTGAGGCGAGCGGACAACCACTCATGAATCTTCAAGGGCCGTCAAACCCTAACATCAAATTCCTAATCAGTAAAGAGTTGGGGGCACACCTCTCGCTCAAATGGGATCGTGCGAGCGTTAAGCAGACGATACGCGAGAAGTACAGTGGGCAACGGTTTCCACGCATTTTCAAAAACACTGGCACTCATGACAAGGTAAAACAGAAGCAAGCACAAGAAAGGAAGCCTGAAGAAGATAGGAGAGACCGAAATTAACACCACTCGGACTATTAGGCCTATCGAAAATTCGCAAAATACCGTACAGTGTATATCAGGCGTGGAAGGGATTGGAAAAAAAAAAACTGCTACCCTTATCAACTTTTCTTACGAACATAAGGAAACCAAGTTATATTTTTTGTCACCAATCACCACTATTTACGTGCACTCATCAAAAATTGGCTTTCCCTCTCTTTCGACAACGCTGCGTACCAGTGAGTCTCTTTTTCTCAAAAAAAATTATTTCTTCATGAAAGGGAATCTGTTGGGGTTGGTATCTTAAACTCAACCACATAGCATAAGCAGTTATTCCCAACTCCGACATGTACTGTCTCATGCAATGCGATGTATCTTTTAGGAAACGAAACGCACGGATCTCTCACATTACCTATTGCCTGATGTAGGTGTGTTGGTTGATAAAGGCATAAGGAAGTAATGTTTCTTCTATTAGTAATGAAGCCGTTGAACAAGCTGTTAAAAAGAACATCATATGGTTATGACAGAACATTTGTAAAATAATTTCCTTAAGTGTTAGATAGTCGCGAATCCTTTGCCAAGTTAATTACTAATTTATTTTGCCCTGTGAGTAAATTCATCAAAGTCAACCAACTAACAATTAAACTAAAATAACAAGTAGGACTATGGTGTAGTTTACTAATGTTTTAATAGGGATAGGTCCCAGTGTAATCAGGAGAGAATAGGGTGTTTAAAGGAGTGCATGTGCCCAGTCATGATGAAGGGCTCGAATTTTAATGCTCTGTGCTGAACGCTAGAAAGTGCAGTAGTATTGCTCACGTGCACCTTGGAACTCTCATTAGAAACAGGCGCTTACATTTTATCCCGTCAATAGCCTCGTCAGCACCAATCTATTTGTTTGTTGACTAGCAAGGCTGTATCAAATCCATATTTGCAGATCAGAGCATGTTTGGTAAAAATTGTTGCCAATCAAAATTTATTGAGTTGCCGAACAATTATCGATTACCGTTACCGATCACTAAACTTCATCAGTCTACAACAAGCTATGCACGTGCTTGCAACGTGAATGCAGAACCGGGTACTGGGTAGTTAGTCTGGGCATAAGAACAAAAAGAATTAATCCGATCAAACTTACCCTTCGCCTACTGCAAAAAAAAAATGCCAACCGCACCAGTTAAGTCTGAAGTATGTCAAATTCATTTTGTTTGAAAAACTGTTGAATCTGCTCCCTCAATTTTGTTTTTAGACGAAGCCATTGTGAGACAAAGTAAAACATGGTTTAAGATCGTCATTCGTGGACCAGACATGACTGCTAGGAAAAATTAGCCACCTAAAAAAACTAGAAATGACTAACAACCATGCTTAAATATTTTTTTAACGATTTATGTTTTAGATTTTAGATTTAATTAATTTTTATTTGGTTTTATTTATATATTAAACTAAATTTGTTACAGTTTGAAGCGAAAAAGAATTTTTCTTAAATAATTGTTTTAAGTTTTTTCAGTACTGTAGTATTAAAAGTGTTAAAGCCGGATATTTTAGTTACAGTATTAAACTGTTTTTAAAAGTCAATAATGCGAAACATAATTTGTAAAATTTAACCATATTTATTTTCACATATGTAATGATGTAATCAATCATTTTCTGCTACATACTGCAGACAAATTTGTTATGACAGAAACAGAATGACTAGTTGACATTTTGTGACCGTTCTTCGATAAAAGTGAAAAAGCAAACTGTATTTCTCAATAAAGAATAAACCACAAGGTAAAGGATAAACGAAAGTAAACAGTCTGCATTAAAGACACTAATCTGAGAACGAATTAAGAAAAGACAACTGCCCCGACTGGGGCTCGAACCCAGGACTTCCCGCTGACTAGGCCGAGCGCTCTAACCACTGCATTGCCGGGGCAGATACTGGCTACAGGCTCCAGCTGAGCTAAGTAGCTGTTCAGTCTTTCTTAGTAGGTAATATCCGCCCCGGTAGCGCAGTGGTTAATGTCCGGCCTAGTCAGTGGGAAGTCCTGGGTTCGAGTCCCAGTCGGGGCAGTTGTCTTTAATGCAAACTGTTTGTTCTGTATTTCTCAATCTGCTCATTTAAAGAAAAATCTTTTTGTTTGGTGTTTTTATTATGCACACGATGCTATGATAATTTTCTAGTGTATATTACATAGAGGCTAATAGTTCCTTTTAGCCTCTATGTAATATGTAAATGTTCTGTTGTCACCTTTAGTTTTCTTGGCATCTTGGGAGTTGTTGGTTGAGCTTGACTGGGTAGGAATGATCGGCACTGGTGTTCAGTTTGATAATGTTCGCAAAGGTCTTCTGTTCAAAAAAATCAGTATTGGCTTGGTAAGATCGGCATCGGCAATCGGTTCGTTAAGATTTGCAATCTGTTCGGTACGCTGGTCATTTTAACTGTACATCATCTTCGAGTGGCTATTGTTTAACCCCCAAGATATCTATTAGCCTTTGGTATTGCTATAAAAATAGGGCTAACCGTGGCGTTATTCGAACAAGTAATTTGAAAGAGTTTAACGTAGGACACCTCTACAACAGCCACGGCCGTCTCTTACGAGTTTGCTTTGTAAGGAAACCGATTGTTGGCATTTGTCCGCTGCCGAGTTAGAACTGTTTTTTTTTTGCTGCTTAGACTTTTGTCTTGTTTGTGGATGAGTTAGGCTCGTCCTTCCAACTGAAGAGGGTTTAAAAAAATGGGACCTAATACATGTACCGCCCTTGGCAACAAAGTGGTCACCTCTAACCATCTCAGAAACGTGACTACATCTAATAACTGATCTAGTACATTTTAAGCGACCTGAGTTGAGCAGTACTGCAGAAATTAGTGAAAATTCAACTCCTTAAATAACTTATTCTTTCCTGATGTAACTTATTTCTCTAAAACTTGCATGTTAAAGCATTAGTCTAATGGTAACCTCTTTGCTTTAGGGTTTGCACTTTAGTGTGATATGGTGATGGGTACTAATTTCTTCTCGCATATGTTTTGTTATTTATTTCTTCCAGCTCGGCCTACATTCTTGAATCTGAATCTCAACTTGAACTTAAGACCCCAGGCTGCTAACAACAAGTGTATGTTTTGTCTAACACTTGGTTTTCTGTTGAGTGTTCGCATGCTTCACGTTTTGAAATACGCTTGCTTGCATGTTGCATACTTTAGAAATTGGTTTTGCTGTGCAGTGTTGGTATTGTAAGGAAATCAATAATTTATTATCGTATTTAACAAAATTTCTGTTTAAAGCCCACTATATTCTTTAGTGCATAGACGGAGGCTCTCTGTGGCCCAGTCCAGCCCATTGCCTCCTACCATTGTTGCTGATAGTTCGCTAGAATTAGTGCGGGAAGGAGGAAAACTACAGCTGGAGTTAATCTTTGTCTGTACTAATTAATGGGCTGTACCACGTTTTGGCTTTATTGCTGCACGTGAACTATAGATGAAAACAATGGTTGAAAGAAACTCCTCGTTTTCATTGTTATTTTGCACACTGTCGTTGTTGCTTTGTCAGAAGGTACACTGAAAAATTTTAATATCTAGTCTACATAACACATAACGTCAAGGTCAAATGCAGTGATTTTTACTTGCATACCTACACAACAAATGGATACAAAAGGAGCATTGGGAACATGTTATGTACGTTCGATACAATAATTTCATTACAGCATCACCATAAAATGCTTCGACAGTCACCATTTTTAGCGTTGAACATGCTGGAATTATTGCCGACAGATGGAGTTACTATTTTTTTTAATCAGAGCCGACCGAGTAACTGTTGGCTGTGGGTAGCTTAAGCATTTGGCCACTTGAACTACCTCTGTCGGCTCTGATTAAAAATCTAGTGAATTCATCCGTCAGCTATATATAACTCTGGCAAATTTCAAGATCAGAAAGGCATCTACCAATTCGTCTTGTGGTGATGCAGTAAAGAAATTGGTGTATTGAATGTGCGTAACATTTTCCCTCCATTCTTTTTGTATGCAAGTGATCCAAAGGTAAGATATGTAAGTGAAAATCTAAGAAAGTTCCCTTTCAAGAGTCATCCAACCGTAAGCATGTTTTAAAGTTTTCTCAATGTACTCCCTGACAAACCAACACCAACTTGCGCCTCGACTAAACACGTGTGCCAGCTAAAAAATTTGGAATTGAGCAGGAAGAGCTTTTCCATTTTCTTACAGTTGCTTTATTTTCTGAACGTAATGTGCGTATATTATGTGATAATTTCTCTTTCAGTAGCTATACTGATTATAGTAGGAATTATTTTCTTTTCTTTTGCCTAGATGGTTTCAACATCTGCTTATTTTATTTGCAGTTTCTTAGAAAAGAGGTTATATTTTTCTAAAAGTTGTACCTTCATTGTGTTTTTTTTTATACTGTTGTGTAGCCCAAGGAACTCAACCAACCAAACTTGTTAAACCCATGCGAACATTATTAGAAGAGCAATACCAAAGGGAGGCCAAGCCACTGCTTGAGCTAAATAAGGTAATATTAGTGTGTTTTGCCTTTATGCAAAGATAGTACTGGTTAAAGGTTTACTGGATTTTCCCTTCGATTTTTTTTTTAATTTACGTTTCATCTGCTGATACCCGAATTATCAACTATCTGTGTTTAAACTCAGTTTTCTTCTGCATACAATACTAAAATATTATAGTTTAAGCAAGAATTTATAGGGGTTTATTGGTTTAAGTTATTAAAAAAAGAATAGATGAAAAGAAAAGAGGTTCTCCGGCCCTGCCCGCACCGATTTTTTGATGGGCTTTAGTGAAGCATGAAAACATAAATTTACCATCCTTATCATTAAACAATTCTACGACATGTGGTAAACAGAATTGTGAGGCAGTCTTCTTTATTTTACTCAAAATAAAAAAAAATTCCCTAAAATATAAAGCGAAATAGAGCTGAAATTAATACAAAAATAAAATTCTGCCCACCCACACAGATTACTTAAGAAAAAGGCCCAAGAACCAACTTTCTTTTTTAAGTTGCATTAGTTAAGTGACATTTTAAGGAGAGTGTGTGCGTGATGGATTCAAAGACAGATTGTACTACGTGTACTGTAGTGAAAACATTGTCTCTGAATTAGTGTTGTGGCGGTGTTGTTTTCTAAAATTGTCTCATAATTTCTACTTCATAATCACTCGAATAATTCACATTCTATAGCAGAGCCATACTTCACGCACCTCTCAAAATAGTGAAAACCAGTCCACAATTCCACAAATTTTTGACAGTTGTGAAAATTTGTGGAAATTGTGGACTGGTTTTCACTATTTTGAGAGGTGCGTAAAGTATGGCGTCTGCTATAGAATGTGAATCAATTGACTCTCAATGTAATCAAAGCCATTATGTTATAACTCGAATAATCCTATTCTAATCGCTGTAAATAAGAAAAGGTAAGTGCGAAATAAGCCACCAGCAAATGTCTTGAGCTTGGTATAATGTAGTAGACGTGCTGTAAATTGGTGGTATTCACGCCGCGTCAAATTAACAAATCCAACTTGATGCAATTTGAATCTGAGTCACACATTTCGGTTGAAACATAATGCATTAATGCTGCGTACTATCTTATTTCTAGTCTATTATTTTATTTTCTCTTCCGACTTGCCTTTTCTAATAGCCATAGTATTCTTAAAATACTTGTTTCTCGTATGTGTGCAATGCTCGGTTGCAACGTCTGCTTCTTGTTGATTGTTGTGTACTTGGCTTATGTCTGTAGAATGTGGAGGAAGAGGAGGAGGAAGAAGAGGAAGTAATGGCAGCTCCTCTTGCTGTCGATCACCGAGATAAAACTGAAACGGTTGAAAGTGACGAAGAATTTTCAGAATTTGAATCGTATCAGGCAAGTTGACGGCAGCAAATTTGTACAATTTCACTTGAAATATGAACTTTGCATGCTATCACTTGTCAAGCCTATCATTGATAATTCACAAAATAGTAACTGAAGGGAGGTGAATTGAATATTTCCAACATATTTTTAGTACATTTTAACAAAAATTTAAACCTATATTGAGTAATGTGAGCCCTGGCAACATTAAGTAAATTCCCAGGAATTCTGTTATCGGCATATCTACTGTTGTGTTTTAAGGCACTGCTAAAGCATTTATAAAAATACTGCGAATTATGCTTAAGATGCTTTGCTGAGTATACTTGCAATGAACAGTAAAGCATATTTGGGGTTACACTACGCTGTACTGGCATATAGTATGGTATAATTTTTGCACATGACTTTTGCCGTTTGGATTATTTTCCACTTTATGTGCATTAAATCCCCTTCAACATTTCGTGCTCCTTAGTTTCAGCCAAGAACTTTTTTGGATCGCTCAAAGCTCAACTTTAATAACGAAAAAAATGTCTGACTGCAGTACAGCTGTAGACTGTCAAATATGGAAAAATGGAAATTTGTAATGTTTCGAAGCAAGCTACACTTCATTATTAAGCAATAATACATACGACAAAGTCAACTGTACTGGTTTTCCATATTTAATTGCTATACCTCTTTTACTACTTCCGCTTTTTATCGTTAGTTCTTTTACTATTTTAATCTGTAGACTGGCATGCTTTTAAACGTGAACAATCCTTAGCAATACTTTTCATATTGTTTTCAAGTGACTTGCTAGTATTTTTGTTGCTTTCGAGGAAATAGATTGGTTCGTTGGTTTGTTAAGAACGTGACATGTCAATATTTCGTGTATTCTTGTGTCATGTTCTTAACAAATCATTCTATTTCTTCAACAATAACAAAAAATACTAGCACCGTTTATATATATATGTATGAATTCATTGGGTAATTAAGGATGTTCTTTGTAATTCTTAGGGCACAGACACCAAGCAAGAATCTGTGAACAAAGCACCACACATTGTGGAGGAGGCAAATTTACAAACCAAACTCGGCACGCCAAGTATGGCTTCGAGTGGCTACAGTTCACAAGCTGTGTCCTCCACCACCTTGTCATCTGACGATTCACTGAGCCTTCGTAGCATCAGCGTCGATGAAACTCCCGATGCAGAAGTACGTCTTCTGAAGGACACACCTACTGACAAATCAGGGATGAGCCCTGGCGATCTGATTCCTGAGGCTATTGCCAAAGACGACTTCCTGCTCAATGACATTGACGCTCAAACAGAGCAAAGGATAAACCACATCGTTCACGACAGTAGCAGTGAAAAAGCTAGTGACAACACGTCTGCTTCTTCTACAACTACCAAAGATTCCTCAGCGGCTAGTAGTGATGTAGGCAGTGTAGAAACTCTTCATGTGCCTCTGCACATCAGTGAAGAGCAGTCGGTAAATGCCGATCAGGAGAATGTAGAGGTCAATCACTCTGTTCCCCAGACAATGTCTACAGAATTGTGCTCATCTCCGAAGGTGGTGTTGCGTCGGCGGAGTAGTGGCGAAGCTCGGCCTGACATGTCCGCTCATCGTGCGTCGTATCCTGCTGCTGTGAAACCACAGAGTATTTTGTTGGATGAGCAAACAAGCCAGTGCCAAGAACTCAACCTGCATACCATCACCCTCAGCCCTGCTGCTGTTGACAGCGACAACAACAGGGATACTAGTTCCCCAGCCCCACTCTCCTCTGAAAACAGTCTGTCCCTCCCTAATGACCTGGGTAAGTAAACCCCGATTTATGAATGTGTACAATGTCTTATTAGGCTAGAGGAGTTGAAAGTGTGTCTCAGACATCGTTGCACCACTAAAAACCGTCTCTCCAACCTTTTTTTTTTAAGTCCGAGCTTGGAGTACAGCATATGGCTTCCGAAAAAGTCAATTCACTAAAAAATCACGCACATTTCCACAAACTAGACACTTACTCCTATGTCCAGCAAATTTTCGACATCTAACTGTTGTCATCATCAGGCTTTTAAGGTTGATTTAGTCCCTGATCACATCTTGCTACAAACGGCACTTGTAAGCAACGTTGAAGCAAGATGTAATCAGGGACTAAATCAACCTTAAAAGCCTGATGATGACAACAGTTAGTTGTCGAAAATTTGCTGGACATAGGAGTAAGTGTCTAGTTTGTGGAAATGTGCGTGATTTTTTTAGTGAATTGACTTTTTCGGAATTTCATCATGTTCCACAGTACGAACGTTTTTCGTGAGCGTATGGCTTGTTGCATATAACTGCAAACAAACAAATTAGACAAACAAATTACTGTAATAATCTCGTAATGAATGGAAGAAGGTGTGTACCCTTGATGGCACTTAAACTTGAAAAAAAAAAATCACTTGCTCACCCCAGAAAAGTGTTTTTCCTTCCCGAGAAACAACTTTTTTTTTTAAAAGGCCTTACTCCAGTGTTCAGAATACACGAACCTACATGTTGTCACTGTTCTTCAATTATTCAAAACATATTTTGTGCACAAGCAGATTTTTAGCTCAAGTAAATATGTGAAGAACTATAGAACTCGTAAAATGTTAAAACAGCTGTCCCATTATGTGTTATACTCCATTAAGCAGTGCTAGCTAAGCATCCAACTAATGGGCTGTTCTGCCAACAATCTGCATGCTTAATGAATACATAATGATGAATATCAAGAGATTGTTCCATTGCTTAACTGGCTCTAGAGGAAATTCCTTCGTGTACTTGTCAAACAATGACATATTTCTGAACAAACCCATTATTACTCCTTTAATTCATTGCTGTCGGTCAATTTTGCCCTTTTTTTTGCAAACTGACCCATTTCAAACAGTATTAACCATAAACTTTCGCATGCTCAACATTAACATATCACATGAAAAAATCCATTCAACAATGGTATGCGCGCAGTATGGAATAATAAGCAAAAAAATCAGTTGCAAACAATGTTTAATTCTGAAGACAGGAAAATTACAGATAATTCTCTTTGGCAAAATGGGGGTACGAACTGCACATACCAAACTTCCCTGTTAACTTCTACCCCTGTGCTTGCCCAAAGAAGCCTGACCTGACCTGCATGACCCTGTATGACGGAAGTTAAGTGAGGACTGTTGTCCAGCACTGTACCCCTGCATCAGGCTGGAACAGGTGAGTAAGACTTTTGGGTGCCAATGGGAGTCCAGTCTCTATGGTGCAGGGAAAGGACGCACAAAATCGCCAAAAAACCTGCATGAGCAAGCAGTCAGCTAGAACTGAGATGTCTTTGTTGACATTCTTAAGATAAAGGGAGAGCTAAAAATAGATGGTAAAAAATAGGAAGGCTATAATGTGTGCAGGAGTTTGTCATCCCATACTGCGCCTAGACCAAACCAATGCTAGACCAAACCATTACTCTCCAATCTGGGGGTACTTTTATCAAAGTCATAAAACGGGCAGTAGTTTAAATGTTTCTTCTAGTGGTAATTAATGATTATTTTACCCATAAATTTCCATGGGTCCAGCGATCCATTGTCCTCAGATGGTCTTCATAACTTCGGAAAACTCGGCATGAAATGGAAATGTCACTGATATACCGTAAATCCCTGAATTTAAGACTATGGTCTTAAAACAGAAAAAAAGCGCTATGAGTAAAAGGAGTTACTGAAAAAGTTTTGTTTATAAGACCATGGTCTTAAATGCTAAACATGCTTTTGAGACGTGTTCTCTGGGCCAATACAACTAGTATTTGAATTTTAAAACTTGTGATCGTTTTGCTAAGGTACCAATCGACCAAATCCGTGTGATCTTTTCAACCATATTTTTTTTAAACATAATTAAAAATCTAATTCGGTTTGCCAATTTTACTTGAATTTGACGCATATCTGGCATTTAATTGGCATTTTAATTAAACAGGTGTCAGAAAATTAATTCAAATAATTTTGTGAGTTTACATCGTTGTGCCCGATATCGTTAGGCCAAATCAGTTTGGTGCGTTTTCACATTTCAATGGGCCACCTACCTACTGATACTAACGTTTGGAAAATACGGTAAGTAAAAAACTGAAATTTTTTCTTCTGCAAGCTCGGAATTCTGGGGCCCTCGTTTGAGCGAGGACCCCCCCGCCTTGAGGGTGCTGCTGGGGCTACACCTACAGCTCTGTGTTTTGACGGGAATGGAAGGTTACCCAAGATAACACTTTACCTTCGTGGTCAGCCTTGCTTATGGTGGATTCTGACCAGTCCATTATTTCCACGGCTGTATCAATTATTTTTTTTTACTGGTGTAATTTACCATTGGTATTCAAGGAAGACTTGTGGAGCGCTCGGGCAACCCTATTCTGCTTTATTCTTCGATTGTCCTAGGTTGAGACTGGTTGTCACAGACGTATCTTCTGGTGGGTGAAAGATGAGACATACCTGTTCCATGGAATGTGTTCGCCGGTGTACTGAAGGCTGTGTTATGATCTATATTATCAATTGCAGCACAAGTGAATACATTATAAGTAACAAATGCAGAATAAAACCAACTTTAATTACACATATAAAGGGGCAATAATTATGTGTATGTTATTTACGGCATACGGCATACATTGTGCTTGCAGTTCTTTTAGCATATTAAATAATATTTTCAACAATAGGTTGCAGGTTAATATAGATATATTCGTTCCGGAGATACTACAGATTAGTATAGCGCACGGCGGTCATTTTTATGATGCTGTAATATGTTTTTCTAGATATTAAACAACAACTAATATATATACGACAAACAATGCTCTGGCAATTCTTTCAACAAATTAAATTATCTTTCCAACGATAGGTTACATTTTAAGATTGATGTGTTAGTTCCAGAGATACACGAGATTTAGTTTATCGTATGGCGGCCATTTTTAGAACATCATAATGTGTTTTCCTTCAAATTACGCAGAAACTAATTGATTTATGGTGTACATTGTTCCGATATTTCTTTTAGAAAATTAAATTATCTTTCCAACAATAGGTCTCACGTTAGGATTGATCGATTAGTTCTGGAGACATTTAGTACGTCGCATGTTGGACATTTTGATAACGTCATCACGGATTACGTCTCCACTTCCGGGACTGTTTCCAGGTGGATTTGGTAACTACAATGTGTGTACAGCTTCCATGTGCAATAAGCTGCTTGTTGCCGGAACTGAAATGTTGTGGTACTTTTTGTCGCTAACAGCACATACTGAATCGCCTATTGACGGTTAAGGATCCAGTCTGTATTCTGTAACCCTGCGTTCGGTCAATACACATACATTTTTTACTCGAAAATTGGATATGAATTGCGTGCTAGACAACAAAAAAACCAACCAACACAACAAACGCTTCGTCGCTATTTTTTCAAGGCAGGCTTGAACTAGGGCGCGTATCATTCCAGAGTGTTTGTTTATTTATTTTTTTTTTTACTTTCTGGTGGTAGTTATAAGTGTTTAATGACTGAACCTAGCTATTTTAGGTTCACTTAAAAGACCGTGGTCTTGTATACAAGTCATGGTCTTATGTTCAGATACAAGACCGGGGACTTGTATTCGGACTTAAATTCGAGGATTTACTGTAATTTCTGAGTCGCTGCTGCTTTTTTATTTATTTTCGTGCACTTTTGGGCTTCCGTTCACCATCATCTTACCTTTATCGGCTTAGGCATAGGAGTTTATGGCCTGCGCAATAATCGTACAGAAATTATAACTTGTTCAGTTTATGCAACAAGGAGAAATAATGGTTTTCCGTGGCCGTCAATTACAACATGCCACTGGAAAAAATCAAGACACACGCTGGACGGTAATATCCCGATAAAATATATATAAGAGCATGGGGACCACTAGACACGTTGTGTCTTTACAACGAAGGTAGTTTGGCTGTTTTCAGCCGTGTGAGGATAAATAACAATGCGACAGAAAAGGCTGAAACTTGTCAAATCGGGAGACTTTGGTCGCCTGACAACATAAAAGTCACTATTAATGACACAGCTTACCGTTTTCTTGTTGAAAAAACTACGTGAATCACATTGATATTTGCCTAATTACTTACTACTAACTACTGGTAACGCTTTTTTTGTATCACAAAAATTAATTCATTCATGCGGTGAATAAAGCTGGTTCTTAGCTCATTTTATAGGTATTGCTATGGAGATGTGCCCTTTTCATAGGTACCTTTCTAACTGATAAAGTGGTTCACGGGTTAGGGCGCTCCAAACGACCAAATTGATTGTTTTACATTGTTTTAAACATTGTTATTATGCAACAATGCCAAACTGAACATTAAATAAATCCGTTGTCGATATGATATGCTATCATCTAAAAAAGGTGACTGCTGTCCTCAAAATGTAATGAAAGCCAAAAAAAAAAAGGAAATGGACCAGAAAATTAGATTGGTGTTTCCATCTCTTAATTACTAAGAAAAACAAATGGATTTCATCAATTTGGGCCAGAAACAGCTGATATCTACCCCAAAACAAATCTTGTTAAGGATTCCCGCCAAGCTAATCCCACCGACTAAGACTTCAATGTTGTATGAAATAATTGAAAATTGCGCAGTAAGCAATTTTCTTATATTTCATTTAACATTCGAACTATTACTCGGTAGGATTAGCTTGGCGAAAGAGCTTGGTGTTTGATATCACGACTTCACACGGCCAAAAAGCTTGGCGGGAATCCTTAACAATTTTTGTTTTGGGGTAGATTGTAATTTTCTGAGATGTCTTATAAAGGTTATACTAAGGAAACTAATTTAATTTTGGTGTCAAGTCAAGCTTTTCACATGAAAAAAAAAATCGTATTTTCGCAACAATTGTTGTGCATCTCTACAATCTGGAATAGCCTTTACCTACTATTTGTTATCTAATTGTTGGAATAAAACCAAAAGTAACACAAAATCCATTCAAATCCGTCAGTATTTGGGAATACCACAAACATTTTTGGATTTCCCTGATTATCGCAATTTTTTAAATGGTCCCGCATGTGGTAAGATTTAACACCAAGAAATTTTAAAGACGGGAAAGCCAAAGGCGCACAAGAAGTAACTAAATACAGATGCAACCTATTTACGTTGCTTTTTGGACTTATATGTCTGACTGCCTGAGCGGGGAATCGAAGGTCCTGGGTTCGAATCCCCGCACAGGCAGTGTGACATACAAGTCCAAAAGGCAACCTAAATAGGTTTGCATCTGTATTTAGTTAGGAAATTTTAAGCTAAAAATTAATATTGTTAATTCCGTTTTTTTGTTTAAATAGTGGAATCGTGGAAATCATTGTCTCCAGTTATAAAGGATTGCTGGCAATTTGGTGTTAGGGAACAGATACATGCAGCCCTCTCTAATGTCAGTCGCCACACACGGATTAACGAATGAATACCATAGTTGGCGGCTTACGTTTTAGCCCTATTCAGCAAAACTTTGGCTGGTAATAGTGAGTTCTCTGGTACTCTACATCGAAACAGTTTGTGGCATTATGCCAAGATTTCTACACAATAAAAAACCATTACTCAATCTAGGCCTACTTTGAAAATCGCTCGTAATTTTTAAGTTCAATTCCACACCAAATACGCTCACATTCAAACATAGACATCCACATATTTTGTAAATTTTTGCCAACTAGCTTCTGGCTTCATCAGGCAAACCTAAGAGCTTTTTTAAACTCTGGTTACATCTTGGTTTACTGACTGCATTCAACTTCAAATTTGGGCACGAGTGTGGCCTCTGGTATTCATTAGGCCGTTCTTCAGACTGCCACTTCCAATCCTTCACTCTCTTTGCAGCTTCAAATTCAGTTCACGGCTCACTAGGTGTAACACATTGGGGTTGGCTGGGCCCTGAAGATTCATAAGGGGAACGTTGTGTAAGCACGGAACACACGATTGGCTGGGAGAATACAAATACGCTGGTGTGCTCGAATAGTGGTAGGGACTATCACCTTACATCTCTCAAATCGATTGACATCCAGCATCATTTATCACACAACGTTCCCCTTATGAATCCCAGCCAGCGAATATGCTACACTTAGTGAGCCGTGAACTGGACTCGATGCTGCAAAGAGAGTGGAGGACTGGGAAGCAGCAGCTTGAAGAACGACTCCGCGAATACCAGAGAAGGCCACATTCGAGT
The DNA here is from genome assembly GCA_023313725.1 of Lithobius niger. Taxonomy (NCBI): domain Eukaryota; kingdom Metazoa; phylum Arthropoda; class Chilopoda; order Lithobiomorpha; family Lithobiidae; genus Lithobius; species Lithobius niger. The sequence goes on from JAHWFP010096156.1 coordinate 190,879, forward strand.
ACTAATTTGAATTTGAATGCAGTCAGTAATCCGAGATTTAACCATAGTTAAAAAAAACTCCTTCAGTTTGCGTGAAGAATCACCAGCTAGTTGTCAAAAATTTGCAGGATACGACTGACTACATGAGTGTGTATGTTTTGAAAGTGACCATATTTGGTGTGGAATTGAACTTAAACGGTACACAATAATTGTTTCTGCAATAAAACTAGGGTTTATTGCAGAGACAATTTTAGGGTAACAATATATAAGCCAATTTTTGCAAAAATAAAAGAAAAACATGCATCATGCAAGATGTTTAGGTGGCGATGAAAAAACAGGAAATGGTTGAGTGCTTGCTAGCAGGGTTGTGAAAATCTGATTAATTCCATAAAAATTTAACATTATACTAACAATTGAAAAAACCTCTTCTTCCCTCTCTCTTCCCCCCCCCCCCCCCAATTTTATTTTCTTAAATTGAACGATAATGAGAATGACAACCGAGAGATGTGGAAGGTAAAAGTGTTTTTGGTATGTGGAAGGTTGTTTTCATATTACTTTCAGAAATTTTTTTCAAAAATAAAATAGACCAATACTTTGAAGATTCGGCTTTTATTAAACGAAATTAGAAAATGCTTAATAGTTAATAATGTGACTACGATTTAGACATTTAATTGGTGCAACTCTACTTTCTAAAGCGCTTTCAGCAAAAATGGCTTTTTCTGGTGGCCGGTGGGTTGACAGTTGAGAGCATTGGATGTATGAAAAAGGGTAATTATTCATTAATTGAACAACTTCTACTTCAGATACTGAAGATAACACAAGCCAGAGTTCTTTCGGCAGCCGTGCAGACCTCAGCCGTTCCAGTGATATTGTGTTGCCCGAGTGGGTGCAGCTGTGGGAGAGCGTTCTTATTCGTCCCTACAACTACACAGGCGTCATTGCTTATGTTGGCCCAACCGAATTTGCCAGTGGCCCGTGGGTGGGAGTAGAACTGGATGCACCCACAGGTAAGTAGGCAAATTGATGTCTTTGTTATTTAAATTTGACAGTTTATTAAACGAAAGAGTGTTTAGACAGTGTTCAGTATTCTTATTTGTAGGAGCCAATGAAGAAATTGTAAAGTGTGTTAAAGGCGAAGAAATTTGAGGATGAAAGGGAAACATCGGAAAAACTTCCAGCATGCTTACGCTCATTGTCACACTAGATACGCAAAAACCTGTAAACGGCTAAAACAGTGATAATATTCAGACGTCGTAACACGCAGGAAATAATTTTATCGCTTTCAAGAACGTTGCATCAACAATTTTCTTAATTTTCGAGGAAGAAAACACTGTTCCTCTTCTTCAAAATTCCACACCACTGCAAAGAACGTTCATTCGATTGATACTTGCTCCATGTTGCACTTAAATTTTCGTGCTTGTGCCACGAACCACTGATCTCTATCATTAATAAAATCTTCACCACAATTGTCGCTCATTTTCAAAAAGAAGACCCTCCTTAGTCTTGCAAATTTTCGACAAAACTTCGTCTGGCTTCTTCACGCTCTCTTAAGGACTGATTCGAACTCTGATTACATCTTCCAACTTTGACTACGACATTTTTCCTCCTTTGAATTGGCGCGCGTCCGTAGCCTATGGTTTTTACAAGGCAAGCTCACTTCCGGTGTTATTGTTGGCTTTGGACATTACAAGGCTGCATCAAACTGCTTTTTCCTTTCCATCCACTTTCAAGAACTGCATCTGACTCGCGGCTGACTAAGTACATGGGGTTTGACGGCCCTTGAATATTCATAAGGGGGACATTGTGCTGTACATGATGTTGAATGGCAATTGACTCCATACATCGGAGGTGACTGTATATCGCAGAGTTGGCATAAACCAGCGTTTTGTCTCCTCCTATCCGATTTTGTGTTTTGTTTCCATACAATGGATCGCAATACCATTGTCCTCTGCTTCATTCCTGTTTTTTTCCCATGTACTTTCCAATCCTCGTCCGCACTCCATTCCATGTTTCACCAATATACACCGCTTTGCATCCGGTGCATGGAAAACAATACACCGCTTCCCTTGTGTTCTTTACAGCACCTATAGCTAATTCATCTTTTTCTTTCTGCGTCATCTTCCTTGTGGCTTCCCCTATTGTTCTTTTTGCATTCTTCCCAACAATCCTGGATTTTAAACCTTCAACATTACGTAGGTACGTAAACCGTAAACCATAGGCTATGGACACGCGCCAATTCAAAGGGAAAAAATGTGGTAGTCAAAGTAGGAAGATGTAATCAGAGTTCGAATTGGTCCTTAAGAGAGCCTGAAGAAGACAGACGAAGTTTTGTCGAAATTTGCAAGACTAAGGAGTAAGGAGGGTCTTCTTTTTGAAAATGAGCGAAAATTGTGGTGAAGATATTATAAATTATATGAATACACAAATATCACCTCCAAGAATGTTTCTACAACAGTCCACTTAAATTTTCGAGGAAGATGACACCGTTCCTCTTCTTCAGAAGTCCACACCACAGCAGAGAAAGTTCGTTCGATGTGCGTTCGTTCGATGTACATGGAGTAAGCGCACATCGAACGAACTTTCTCTGCTGTGGTGTGGACTTCTGAAGAAGAGGAACGGTGTCATCTTCCTCGAAAATTTAAGTGGACTGTTGTAGAAACATTCTTGGAGGTGATATTTGTGTATTCATATAATTTATTATGTCTGAATATTATCACTGTCAACGCCGTTTACCGGTTTTTGCGTGAAGATATTATTAACGATCGTTGTGAGTTTCAAAGTAGTTCCAATAACGGATATTTTACTGATCTCTATCTTATTCACTAGAGGGCTGTTGGGTGGCTGCTGTCAGCTTCTACTTCGTGTTAACTTCCACCTTGTCCCTTTGCCTCTGATTGCCAAGCCTGGCACGAAATGAAAGTTGACAACAGCCGTTCAGCAGCCCTCTAGTGAATAATGTAGAGATCAATGATTGGCGGCACGTGCGCGAAAATTTATAGTGCAACATGGAGTACGTGTCAATCGAACAAGCATTCTCTGCTGTGAAAATCTGACGAAGAGGAACGGTGTTTTGTTCCTCGAAAATGGAAAAACAAACTGTTGATGCAACGTTCTTTAAGGTGATAAAAGTGTTTCCTGTATTTTACGAACACTGTACAGAGTTCATTATCTAGCTAATTTTCGATTGCTTTCCCTAGGTTGATTCTTCTCTGGTTACATGGCGATCTCCAGTATTTTAGTTTGTTTTGATTTGAAATCGCCGTTTCACGTAGCCTTCAGTTTTTAGTAGGCCGTTTCCTCTCCTGCCAACAACCTTCACCATGACGATCTCCACATTCCAGCTTCCACATTGATGTCCAGTTTCCTTTCTACATCCTTCCCTATCAGGTAAGTCACATTGGGGTTTGTTGGGCCATGTAAATTCATTAGTGGTACTTGTTTTTTTTTCGTGCTATCGAAATGCCACTGATTCTAGAGACCTCCGATGATTGTCACATCTTCTATTTGATTTTATCAGCGTCTGCTTTACTCGTGACTAGATTTCATGCTGTTTTTCCGTGAAAGTGACTGCAATGCTGTTTCATCAACTTTGTTTTGTACATTTTCCATATGCTGACTCAATCACGATCTCGTTCAGAAAACTATACATCACGACAGTGAACAGGAAACTTATCAGCTTAAATTATTGGTGGATAAAGGACGGCATCCATCTTCATCAGAAGCTCCAGTCCTAAACGATACATCAGTTATGTAGCATTAAGCTTCGTCTGCTATGTAACTGACGTGTCGTTAGTATTGGAACTTCTGATAAAGGTGGCCACCGTCCTTTATCCACCGAAATTTTAAGTGGACAAGTTTCCTGTTCATTGTTCTGGTGTTGTGTAAGGTTTTCTGAACAATGTCGTTACACGCCACCGTAACTCCAAACGTCGGTTACCATTTTCCTCTACAACCTCGATCTTGCTCCTTTTCTGGTCTCTTCTATGCAAACAGCATCAGAGTCCCTTCACAGCACTCGATAAATTCCTTCTCTGTCATTGGGAAAAGTTCAGAACACCAGAAAAGGAGTTTATCGATTGCCGTGCAGGGACTGTAACACCGTTTGCATAGGAGAGACCAAAAAAAGGAGTAAGATTGTGATTGAGTCAACATATGGGAATTGTACGAAATAAAGTTGATGATTGACAATGGAATTGCAGTCCATTGCACGGAAAAATAGTATAAAATCGAGCAGAGTAAGGCAGAGACTCTGATAAATTGAATTCAAGATGGGACAATCATCTGAAGTGTCTAGAATCAGTGGCAGTTCGATTGCACAAAGGAAAACACGTACCATTAATGATTTCACAAGGCCCAACGAACCCCAGTGTGACTTACCTGGTAAGGAAGGACCTAGAAAGGAAACAGGATGTCAAGTGGAAGCTGGAGCGTGGAGATTATCATGGTGAAGGTAGAAGGCAAAAGGATAAAGAATCGATAGTAAAAACTGTAGGCTATGCCAGGGGGCAGAAAATGGGAGATCGTCATGTAAGCAGAGAAGAATCAACCTAGTGAAAGCCTGAAGAAGAATGCTGGAAACAGTTGATATTAGCTAAATAATGAATTATCAAGAGTGCGTAAATGAGCGTAAGCGTGCTGCAAGATTTTCTGATGATTCTGACTTTGCATTTTACGGTATTTTTCGTAAAGGGAAACAATTTAAGAGGGAAAAGAGGGAAAAAATATAAGAACAAAGTATATACGAAACTTGTTTCTAACCTATGAAGAAATAAAGTTTGTTAAGAAAATATGCACTAAAAATTTCTACAAATCTAGCTTAACTTTCATGAGAAAATCATTAATGATGAAATTATTAATTATCATTGATTTTATCATCAAGTGACGGTCACAAGATTTCCCTCCGTTTGAAAAAGCTGATGTGCGGTTGCTACCTCATATTGTGCATCTGTCCTGAGGCACTGCTCTACATTTCATGCGCATGGTGTTGCCAAGCAACGGCACATGGCAGGGTAAAACGTCATATTCTGCCATTCAGGCTGGTCTGAAGCATTGCTCTGCATCTTTCTCGCATGGCGTTGCCAAGCAGCTGCATGTGGCAGAGTAGAGCATCAGTTTCCGCCATTTAGGCAAACAGTCTGTCCTGATGCAATGCTCTGTGTTTCGTTCGCGTGTCATTACCAAGCAGCAGTACATGGCAGAGTAGAGCGTAAGTTTCTGCCATCCAGGCAGATGTCTGGTCTAAGGCAATGGTCTGCATCTCGCTCGCATGGCATTGACAAGCAGCAGCGCGTGACAGTAGAACGTAAGTTTCTGCCATTCAGGCAAATAATTTGGCCTGAGACAATACTCTGCATCTAGCTCGCATGGCATTGCCAAGCCTCAGCGTGGTAGCGTAGAAGTAGAACATAAGTTTCTGCCATTCAGGCAAATAGTCTGTCTTGATGCAACGCTCTGTGTTTCGCTCACGTGCCATTACCAAGCAGCAGTACACGGCAGAGCAGAGTATAAGTTTCTGCCATCCAGGCAGACAGTCTGGCCTAATGCAAAGCTCTGCATCTCGCTCACATGACATTGCCACACAGCAGTGTGTGACGGAGTAGAATGTAAGTTTCTGCCATTCAGGCAAATAGTCAGGCCTGCGACAATGCTCTACGTCTTGCTTGCATGGTATTGCCAAGTTGCAGCGCGTGGTAGAGTAGAGCGTAAATTTCTGCCATTCAGGCAAATAGTCTGACCTTAGGCATTGCTCTGCATCTCGCTCGCATGGCATTGGCCAAGGAATCGTGTGGCATAGTAGAGCGTACATTTCAAAAACCACAAAGAAGGACACTCCCTGAGGCTATTAACATCAGCCGAAGGTGGCCCATTACAAGCCACAGATTGGCTCCTCACCGAAAGGCTGGGTTGTATAAATAATAATAATAATAAAAGTTTGCCTGCAAGTGCAGGCGAGGACACAGAAGGGCATGCCTCTTATACTGGCCCTGGGAGTTAAGTTATATGAAGGATACAGCGAACGAACGTTAGTAGGTGCGTTTTAAAAACTTATTTAGGGGGCAAAAAGCCAGACGTCGTTTAAAGATTGGTACGGATGGCGCCGACACAACATATTCCGGAAGGGAGTTCCACACGCCGACGACACGAACAGCGAAAAAAGATCTCCGACATTCAGTGGAGAACTTTGGCAAGGATAGCTTTAATGAGTGACCACGAGTCTTAAATGGGGTCGCTAAGTCGAAAAAGGGAAGATCGACTGGCAGAAAGCCTTTCAAAATCTGAAATGTCAAAGCTAAGTCTGCCCGCAGACGACGCAGCTCCAATGGCTCAAGTCCAGAAATTTTGAGGCGTTCACCAGCAGGTAAAGATCTCAAACCGGGTAGTTGTCGGGTGAAAGAACGTTGAACCGACTCCAGGACATCAATGTCCTGAAGCAGGTGTGGCGACCACACCGGACTGGCGTATTCCAAAATTGGGCGAACAAAGACGCAGAAAGCGCGAATCTTAATTTCGAGGTGGTTTGAAGTAAAACATTTACGTATTAAGGCAAGTCTACGAAAAGCCAAAGCAGAAATTTTTTGACAGTGTAGGGTCGATTTAAGGTTTGTTGAAAACCAGACCCCAAGGTCGCAGATATTTGTTACAACGTTTAGGTTGGAATTCGCCATTGAGTAAAGTAGGCCAGGGTTCAGTTCACCAATATGGAATGTATAGCATTTACTCAAGGAAAGGGGCAGTTGCCAAAGGATAGACCAATTATAGATATAGTTTATATCTTCAGATAAGTGGAAACCATCTGTTAAGTTGACAATAGGGGAACCCGCTTTTAGGTCATCCGCAAATTTAAAGTGAAATCTGTTGTCATTAGCATGTTCGAAGGAAAGATCATTGAGGAATATGACAAAGAGAATAGGGCCAAGTACAGAACCTTGGGGGACGCCACTAGAAAGCTTACCCCAAGAAGAAAATGAATCATCAATTTTGACACGTTGAGAACGGTTTGACAGGAAAGCAGTAATCCAAGTAAGCAGTTTACCTCGAACACCAATATTTACAAGTTTTAATAATAATTTAGAATGTATAACTGATTCGAAAGCCTTACAAAAATCGAAATATATAGTATCAAATGGAATACCAATATCTAATGCAGAGGACCAACGGTCCAGACACAGAAGTAATTGGTGTGTAGTAGAACGTTTCGGCAAAAACCCAAATTGGTCCGAGCTAATGAGATTATACTCGGTAAGGAATTTTAATAGAACCACCCGGATTTGGGATTCCATTAACTTACATGCTACCGAGGTCAAAGCAATAGGACGATAATTTGTGGGATCAGAAGGGTTTCCCTTCTTAAAAACTGGTATAACATTTGCCCGATTCCAGCATGATGGAAGTGTGCCGGTTTTGAAAGAGAAGTTAAAAATGAATGTCAGTGGGTCTGCCAGTTCGCTCGCAAGAAGTTTAAAGAAATTGGAAGAAAAGCCGTCTGGTCCCAATGCATTACTAGATTTGAGATTTGCAATAGTGGTGAGTAGGCTTTCCCGGTTGAAGGAAAGCTCAGATATGGTGTTCATGGGTGCAGTTTTGGAAAAAACAATCTCTGATGCTCGATTATGTGAAGTGTTGTCAATTTGGCCATTAGCAATAAAGATTAAATTTAAGAGGTTTGACTTATCAAGGTTGGAGGTAATATAACATCCAGATTTTAAGAGTGGTGGAAAAGTTCTAGAAGTTCGTGTTTTGGTACGGTACAGGCGAAAAAACGAGCCAAGATCGCCTTTATCCAGAGTATGGTGTTCACGCCTAGCGTGCCAAGAATTTACAGCTTCGGAATAGGCCAGTCGCAACTTATCGTAAAGTTGTTTGTTGTCTGGAGACTTTGATTTTTTAAGTCTGTTCCAACATTTTAATTATTTAACACCCAACTTTCGGATATTAGATGGGATAGAACGTGAAGAATTTCTACTGTTAGGACGTACTGCGTATCGGGAAGCCTCAATATGGAATTGAAGATTATTTGTAAAGATATTCCAAAGACTGTCAATATTTGAATCATTTCCCCTAAAAAGAAAGGGCCAATTTATATTTGATAACCGTAATTTTAACTTTTCAAAGTTAATGGGTGCTCGCCGATTTGAAGCCCGAGTTACATAGGTACTGGTGTTGTTAATTGAAAATTCGACAGAGCAATGGTCACTAGTACCCAAGTTTGGAATGGAAGTCAGACCGTAAATCAACCTATTCTCAGTGGTAAAAACCAAGTCTAAGATATTAGATCCTCGAGTCGGAAAATCCACCAATTGTGTGAAAGCCAATGGGGCAATGCTTCTTAAGAAGTCACGGTGGCATTTATCAGAAGCGAGGCCAGTCTGCCAGTCGACGGAGGAAAGGTTAAAATCACCTAAAAGGATGTTATTTAGTTTAGTATTATAGGTGGTAAGAATAAATTGAGAAAGCTTTTCGGTTTGGATAGGTGAGTGACTATCGGGTAAGTAGGCCAAAATAAACTGAATGTTAAAATTTGGGATGTTGATGCAGAATGACTCTGCCTCCGTAGAAGTATGCACCAGTGCAGGCTGAAGGTTTCGTTTGTGAACCACCATGATACCTCCAGCATGCGACTTACGGTCACGGCGAATAATGTCGACGGGGTATCCCCCGAGAACGGCCGCGTCGGCGTCGCCCGCACCCAACCAAGTTTCAGTGACAAAAATCAAATCATAAAGGTTTAACGCCAGTAAAGCATGAAAGAATGGTAAGTTTTTTAAAATACTCCTAGCATTCAGAAGAAGGCACTTTAAATCAGAGGTGCCAATTGGCCGGATATATGTTGCAGGAGTCATGGAGCCATTAGCCAGGGGTACAGTATGCATCATTCGTCGAGGCAAGTCTTGCTTGGTGTAAGTGGGACTACTCCCATTTAGAGAGGACGGTTTTCCAAGGGCTCAAGTAGTTGATTGATCTCCTTTAGGAAGATGGATTTGCCTAATCTAGTGAGATGGAGACCATCACGTGCCAAAATGGTTGGCCTGGAACAAATTTGCCGATCGAGAGAAAGCCAGTTACAGGAGCGATTAATACAGAGATCCTTCATCAGTAGGTTTGTGTGTATACACAATTGGTCGTCTGGGACAAACAATGCGTAAAACACCCGAGACTTCATAGATCTCTTAAAACAGATGAACCTTGAAACTAACGATGTCTTAAAATCCTTCGGTGTGAAAGCCATCATCCCTAGTCTTATTTCCTCTCCTCATCCTTGATATTCTTCACAAGTAAACTGAGAGGCTAAAATTCTCAGAAGCTGAACTGAGAACACATAGAACCCTCCTCAAGCTAGTCCTGTCCTCGATTTGCATTGAATCAAGAGTCATACCTTCAAGCAAACCATGGGAGGTCTCATGGAATATTTGAGATCCCCGATCCTGGCTGAGATCGTGTTGCAATACATTGACGTACACATCCTTTCCGAAAGTCCTGGCCACATAACATGGGCAAGGTTGGTCGACGGATGATGTATTCAACGATCCTAGAAGCATACCCTTCCTAGACGTAGTGGTCACAAGGTGTTGAAATAATACCCTGTACCTACCATACCGCAAACCGAATGCGACTGACAATGGGAATCCCTTTAATTCTGGACACCTGATCCTTCAGCTCAGAGTCATCATGTAGGAAGAAATATCCAGATATGTAGAGAACTCGGCCACCACTGACTATCCCAACTACACATCCAGCAAGCCAAAGCAAAATACATCAAAGTGGCCTTCGCCCAGGAGTGAGGCGTCCACCCCCTGGGGAATAAAACCAAGAGGAGCCTCCCTTTGGAGTGTTAACTCTACCCGAAATCCTAACAAAGTATTTCTGACTACATTATTAACATCAATGAACTCCTCCATAAAATACGCAAGGAGCATGTGTCCCACTATCGCCCGAGGAATCCATGAAACTTAAACCAGCCTCCCCAACCAGCACTAGAGTAGAACGAACACGCTAAGGTCGAGCACTAGCTAAATGAAATCTAGTCCAGGATGCCACCCACATACCATTGCAACACGAAGAGTAAGTAAAAGAAGACTGAGATGGTCGCCATCGATCAGCAAACCAATGAGATTTTCTGTCTCTTAACTCACCTGAAACACCACCAAAAAGCTCTCCCAAAACAAGCTAGCCCGAACTGGCTCAAGACCCAAAGTGGAGTCTAGATAGTCACGCTACCTAGTCTACATGGAATTGACGAGGTAGGGGATCTACACGAGGATGTTGGACCACACCACGGCAACGAGAACCCAAGACAAAATAATGGCTTAGTTGTACATCAGGCCACCACCCAACACAAAATCATCTGGGCTCACACATTTAGAACACATAGAACCCTCCTCAAACTAGTCCTGTCCTCGATTTGCATTGAATCAAGAGTCGAACCTTCAAGCAAACCATGGGAGCTCTCCTGGAATATTTGTGGTTCTCGATCCTTGAGCCTTATAATTAAGGTTGTACCGATTCCAAGCTGCCGAGCTGATTCTCACCGAGCAGAGCATGGTCGGCAATGATCGGTATACCGAGCCATTACGTCCATTTTGCCTAGCTAGTTGAAAAAACGATATGTAACCGAGGTGCCTTCTGACTAGCATAAAATCTCTATAACATGAAATGGCAAAAAGATTTTGTCCCAATTTTGGGACTTGTTCACCTGTTAAACACAGATATTAATGAATGAGTAACAACAGCCGAGTTCACACGCCCAACAAAATCCTCACGATAAAAGATTAAAACAGTTAAAATGAAAGTAGCTATAAGTTGTTGCTTGCTTCAGACCCCTGCCATTAAATAGGCTGTCATTTAATATGTATACATCCTTCTATTCATGAACGTGATGTAACGTGAAGCGTGTGAATTAAAGGTAGTGCAGAGTGCGAGATTCGTGATTCCGATTGTTTTATCGAAATTTGTGGCATAACAATGTTTTTTTTTGCACAAATTGTTCTTTAATGGACTGCTAAATTGTAGTACCAGAACCAAAGCTCCTTCAACACTAACGGATACAACATAAAGTTTTTAAGGTGTACTTTAGAACCATGTTGAAGAACTTTCAAAGTAAAACTCACAATGTTTGTAAACGGTTTGTGGATATGTGCTTAAAACAACTTGCTTCATTTGCAGGCAAGAATGATGGTTCCGTGAATGCAGTTCGGTACTTCACGTGTCGTCCACGTCATGGAATCTTTGTTCGACCTGAGAAGCTTATTCTAGATAAACGAGGCCGAGCAATACGCACACGTCAGGCAGCGACATTGAGTAATGAAAACTTGCGCCACATCCGAAGCAAACCAGATGGCCTGTCATCTTCAATGAATGAGATGAACAGAAGTTGTGGGAATCTTCGTAGAAGCCAAAGCAGAGGTATGTGAGAGATATGATTGTTATGGCTTAGACTAACTTGTTATAAACATATAAGTACTATGCGGCAGTTAGAAAACAAAGCTTGAGTAAGTGTCTGTATTTTCACTTCCCCTACCAACAGTAAGCATTATCCGAGTTGTGCCATTCCTCAACGTGGATGGCCAGTGCCACTTGCAGCCCAGGCTTCTTGCTCTGTAGTGCAAGTGGCACTGGCAGTGCCCTGGTCAGTTCTGCACGTCAGTGGCTAGATATTTAAATGTAAAGTTAAACCCTACCTGAGATGTTTGTCTTTCTTAACAGTTATTAAAACAGAACCAACAAGACTGTAGTCATAAATGCCAACTGGTTCCGGTTTTTTCTTTTACCTTGTTTTCTCTTTGTTATTAATGATTGAGGACGTTAACGCTAATAAGCTTTTTACAAAATGTCTTCCGTACAGTTGAGGTCCTTGCATACTCATTTCGTTTATTAAAGTTGCAGTATGCAATAATTCTGAAATATTTGAGGAGCTGGAAACACTAAGTTTGTGCATAGCAGCTTATCCTTTCGAGATGTAACATTGCACTAGTTGCTGTATAGAGAATTTGATTAACTTTACAGAAGGTGGTACCCATTGCTCACTTTTTGAGGTGCTCAAATATTTGCATATTGGCAATTTTGGTAAATGCAAGGACTGTATAGCTCCGTTGGACTTACTGAAGAGCGGAATACAAATGCACGTTCTTAGGGCAGATTCGTGATAATGAAGGTTAAATTAGCCGGTCTGCTCTTAGAATCCCTGCCTCAATATTTTATATTGCTTAGACGATATTTCCTCAGCAGGTTGGTTAAAACATGAGGATGATGGGGTTGCTACTCACCCATCATCGTCCTGTTTTTGCTGACTCCTTTAAGCCTAAGACATGGCAAATACTGATGCAGACATTTTTATAAGTTATTGGC
>JAHWFP010096156.1:203209-215988 GCA_023313725.1 Lithobius niger
AATGTTGTCTCAGTAATGCCATGGATGGTACATAAGATGATGTTTTGTGGGTGAGTGACGACTTTACCTGAAGCTGATCTAAGTGATGGTCAAAACTTGAGTAGTACGTGTAAAGGGTAAGACGGTGAAGGGGGATACGCTGGTTCAGTAGGCTGTATCCACAAGCGCTTTTCTATGACTTTGAAGGAACTACTACTTACTTCTGTGGATTTGGGTCTGTTCTCCAGGGGTGACTTGAAAAGTTATCTGGGACCCTATTCAAGGCACTACTACAACACACTGTAAATAAGCAAGCCATTTGTGGCCTTTTATGTATTCACTTTTATTTGTATCCTCAACTGGATGAATTAAAACTTATTATTATTATTAAAAGTGTTAATTCCAAAATATTGCGCGTTTATCCACATGTCTGTGCTCTTCGGCTTTTCCATTAGTATTATTGTTTTTTGAAGAGATTACACTTGCACTATTTTTTTTTAAGTACTAAAAATCGATTTTGTTTCTCACGTAGGTGAAGGGCTATCAAGGGTATCTGACACTCCACCCTTGAGTGGTGCACTGCGTCGAACTAAGAGTCGGGGAGACGGGATGCAGAGCTTGGGCAGTGACAGCTCAAGGAACCGCATCTCTGTTCATCTCCGAACCAAGAAGTGAAGAATAATGCTTCCTACATCATTTTCTGCGGCAACTAATGCAGGGACAGCAATCATGGGAGTTTGCCAGTGTAGCGTGTAGGTAGCAGGCTAGAACCATGCTACTATACATTGCATCGTCTAAAATATTTCTTTTACTTCAATTTTGTGTAGTAAATTATGTAGTACTGCTAAGCATTTTATCGATCTAGTAACAGTGTTACCGATCAAGAAGCTCTCGATTTTAAAAAGTCTTTTTTATTAGGAAAGATGTAAATGATAAAAAAAAAAAAATCCAAGTACAGACTTCATTATGTAAAAAAGTTTTCTCAATGAGGCTTAAATTTAGTAAAGTTTTAATTTGCACCATAAAAGGGGTATGAGGCCCTTAACAGGTAAATGAAAGAAAAAAAGGAGTCTTCTTTATCATGTATTCCAGTGCTTAGCATGCTCGTCATACAGTAGCAATTTTCTCTTAAGTAGAAAGTAGCGCAACTCGTTTGCTTCCATATTCTACTTTATGCGAATTTTGTACCAAATCACGTCCACCAATTGTATATCATGTTTGAGTAGTGGCAATAACTGTTTTTCATGTGTTGTCTTCATTTTTTCGGAACCTTTAAGTAATTCACGACGAAGTATCACAGTAAGCTTACGTCAAACCTGTTGAAGTTTATTTTTACCAAGATTATTTTTGGAATTGCTGTGATGCCGACATGTACAGAATTATTAATTCAGCACGGTATATTACGATTACTTTGGAATGTAATATTCCTTATAATATGAGGTAACAAAGTAATAATATGAAGATTCATTCAACTTTTCCTAACATTAGGTAAAAAAAAATTCTGGGCAACAAAACCAGTTCCTCTTAATGGTCATAGGTAATCCACTTCCAACTCACTCAGTTGAAAGGAAGTGCTGTTCCAATTCCGTTTTCGTGTATTACTGAAAACAGTACTAAGAAGTAGGTTACAGTTTTTATGTGACATTGGAGAGTGGGGTGTTACTGCTAATTTCATTAACTGGCAATAGTAAAACAAAATTGTTATTTGTTCTTAAAGCTGTACCACATGGTTTTGGACAATGTTCATGTACAATGTCTATATATCTATCTGCCCATAATATTTTGTGTCATCATCACTTACATGGCAAACTAAGTTTTGCTAAGGTAAAATATAAATTTACTTTATTAGGAAGTAGTTCCGATTAGTGTGTTTGCGTTTATTGGTATTCAATTGAATTTAACTTTTTCATTGGCTGTTCTCTCTACTCTCACACTAATTACTGTCCGTTAACCATTAACAAATTTCTGTAATATGGAACAACATTTTTTTCCGGTTTTTCCCCCCCTCCCCCATATTTTTAGCACTACGGCAATACCTTTTAATTCTTACTGTAGTGTGAAAGCTTTAGGAATAATGGGTTTGAAGATTAGGCTTACTGTTATACTTAAACCATTTTTAAAAATGGTAGATATTTCTGAAAATCAAATTATTTATTGTCAATTCCAATCGTAACAAACATGGTGTTGACTTCCAGCAAACCTAGATCCGAGAAAATAACACCAATTTTACATTTTTTTGTAAATAGAATGATTATTATTGTTACATATGCTGCTGTATTTATGTGTGTTTGTGCGTGTGTGTGTGATGAGCTAGTTTTCCGTCTTATTATCTTGTAGAGTACAACATTACATTGTTCTTGTGTAATTTCATATGTTGACTGCTAAACGTCACTTGTTTGGCAAATATGTAAAACTTCATCTGTCACACCCTAAGGACCCTTTTCTGTGGTGTGTACGTGCTCAATGTAGAAAATGAAAACGATCATGTGATTTCAAAAAAAAAAAAAAAAAAGGTTTGCTTAAATTAAATTTTAAGTACGTTGTGTGAAAATAAATTATTATTTGAACTAAGTATAGCCAAGAAGCTGGCTGGTAGCAGTATCCAAGTGAATTAATGGTGTACGGCAACTTACTTTTCTGGAGTGGTGAATTTGCCTGTGTACAAGACGGCTAAACAATGAGCGGTGTTATTATTAGTGTGACCAAGGGTTCAATAGATTTAGAGGTTTGGACTGAGGAACTTCTTGGAGTAGTGTTGGGCGGTAAACTGGTTCTGAAGGTATGCTGCAGAAAAATAATGGTATTGTTTGAATTGAAAAAAGACACAACGGTTCAAGTAGTCCTTGTGTTGTATGGCTGAAAGTAGGGAAACACTCAACAACGGTAAAATTGGAATTCTAAATCATGCGCAAAAGTGAAACCAACTTTGCATTTCTTTGATGCACAGCAGCTGGTGTTTGTTTGTATTTCCATTTTTACGTGGATAGCAGATTCAAATTCTAGATGTTTATTTATGTAAAAAGTCCTTACAAACATGTAACGTAACAGTTACGTTAAGCTTAAATGAAGGGTAGGGGAGTGGTTAATACATTTTTTCTAAAAAAACTATATCAACTAAACAAATTTGTTGATAAAATTTGTTATTATTTAAAAATCGGGTATTGCCACCACAGCACCATAATTTCAGATACCGCCTCATTCATATTCCCGGAGTACTATATGCTTGGTTCTGGCACCGGCTGAAAAATTTCTGGTACCACCCAACACTACTGGGGAGAGCTACACTAGTTCAACTGAATGTTGGTAGAGAGCACCGATGGCTTCGATTTGTGGTGTTTGGTCAATCCATGCCAAGGGTCATATTTGGCCTAGTTTTGCCCTATTTGGTGCTTAAAAATTAGTAATACTTGCTAATACAAATTAAACTGCACCAAAAAAAGAAAACTACACTTATGTTGATGTAATTACGCATGACAGCGTGCGTAGAGTGTAAGCAGATTATAGCCGAGGCTCGTCCAGAGGGAAGTCTTTACCCCTAGCCAACTTTTGGCACGATACTGTTCTTTTAGCCCATTTTGGTGGTAGAAAAATATATCTTTAAAAATTTTGTTTGGGGAAGGAACTCCAAAGCAACATTTCTACTTAAGCCATCATTACGACGTCTACACTATTGAAAACGTCAGCTCGCCTAACACTAATTTAAAGTTTGTTGTTGTTGCCAGACAGTGAGTTTTGGCTCTCCTAAGTTTTGAAATAATAATTTGAAAGATTTTAATATGGTATGTTGACGAAAGAACATTTTCGAAGATTGGCAACAACGATTTTGAGAGTTGTGCTATACGTGTTGGTTTTCTGAATGTGCCGGGTTAGATTGTTTTTGTTCTTAAGCAACACCACTGTTCCTAAGGCCAAGACATCAGTGCCGCCGAAAGAACATACTAAGCTTGTTTATGTTGGTATTTAATATTTATGTAGCTATTAACTTTTAAATGATGCTCGTGTAATATTGGAGCTGAAAGGATGTAACTTCCAGTCGCAGGAATAGTTGTTAGATGCACAAACTGTCTCCATCGAAACTAACAGGACAAATGTATGAACGGCATTAAAGCTTGAAAGAGGACTAAGTTGTATATTTTGAAGGAACGGATTTACAATTTGTAGAGATAGCTGGCCTCATTATGTAATGATAATGTTGGTACAACTCATCTTGTCCGTTTGGTAATGGTACAGGCTTGAGAAAGTCGTTGGTTGGTTGTACGAATGTATTAAATGGTCTGTTTCCGTTACTAGTAACTGCTATAGTTAACCTAGCGTATAATTTGTATATTAGCAGGAAAGTTCATGTGCCATGCGTTTATAGCAAAACCTTTTATGATGGGTGCGTGCACAAGAAAAAAAATGACATATTGTTGCATGTTTAACAGATAAGTTGCACGTTATTTGTCTTTCTATGTAAAATGTGCCATTGAAATTGTATTAAAATTGTAATATATAACGGGTTACTAGCAGCCGAGTGATTATTGAAGAGTCGTTTCTTTCCGGTGTCTAGCCTGCACTGGCAAATGTTGCGTGATTCAGGTGAACAACTTAATTTCTCCGCTGCTTACTTAGTTAATTCAGAATGGCTGGAGCTGAATAAGATTCATTGTTCACTCAATATGCAATATCCATCACTTTTACTTTATGCAGTTCTGTTGTAATACAGTACGTAGTTGTGATTAAAATGTTAGCGTATGATGTTACACACTGCTTCATTAGTCGCAATTTTGAAATAGCTTGCAGGTCTGAAAATTCTGTGTATAAATTTAAATATTTTTAAAAATTGATTATTTACATCTTTATTGGAATTTTCTTCCTGCAGGCTTGTTTGCCTTGTTTATTAATGGTTTATTCCTCTGGTTGCTGGAGTTGGTGAGGCATCTGTTCTATTAAGCATGTGTGCTGACACTGTGTTCAGTGCAATGTTTCGCAGCTCTACAACCATATTAAAGCCTGAAGTCAGCCTAATTTAAGATATCTTTTGGAAAAATCTTTTCAGGGGATTTTCATCTGTCAGTACATAATTTTTGCACGTTTTCCTAAATTTTCATTGCAGTGGTGCAAGCAAAGTGATGCAAGGAATAAGTTTAGGGTTCATAGAATTAATTAAGGGGTTGGGGAGTATTCGTTAAATGCTGAAAATGTTTGAATTTTAACAGATATTTAGAACTTTTTACCAACCGTGTAACTTTTAATGCCATTTAGCCACCTACAATTTCCTTGGTCATTCTTCGTCACAAAGTATTACACAAATTTGACATATTTTGTCAATTACATCTGTTTAAGAAAGATGTAAATGAGAGTGTAATTCCTTTTTTTCCTTAGTTTTTTGTGTGTGTTTAATTGGTTTAATTGAATTTTTTTTTTTTATCAGAAAGCAATTTGATTGACGATTCATTGTTCCGTTATCCTCAACATATTTATTGATTTTTTTTTACACGGTTGGAATGAATTTAAACTTTTTCGTGAACCGACAGCATTTTACGAGTACAATTCTACAAATACATTTGCGATTACTATGGATAATTTTATTTGCATTAAAATTATGCAGCTACTTTTGACATGCCGTATACTTCGGGCTAATTGGTTTTTTTTTTAAGTTATAATTTTGTTAGCTATTTAGCTGAATTAAGAATTGATTGCTGTATGCTGTGCAGGTCCTTGTTGGAAAAGAATTCATTTTTATTGGCATTGCTTTGCAGTAATTGTTCTAAGCAAGTTAATAATAGTAAGTCCTTACAGACAGACTAAAAGTGTTGCAGTATTCGGAAATAATTTAATTTTAAGGCACACATGATACTTTTTTTTTCTTTTTTTTTTTTGTCCGAATGTATGAAAAACTTTTAGGTAGCCAGGTGCTTTATAAGTTGTTGAGACACTTAGACTTCATTTGAACTTGCATACCGTCGTCAGATACAGAGCAGAAGTGCACATGATCATTCACCTGTGCTAGTTTTGTCGTGGTGGAATGTGCACAAACGTAAAGTTGTAACGGCTAAGTCTATATGGAAAAATCTATGTTTTACGGCTACTTTTCATCATTTTTGGTGATTAAGTGTCAACTGTGAAGGGAATGTAAGATTGAGTTTAAAATAAATGTAAGCGCAGCATTAAGTGTGTGCTACTACTAAAATAGATTGTCTATACCATTGTGTGAATTCCATAATTATTTTACTCTGTTGTAAACTGAAGTACCATTCCATCGTTATGTTGTATATATAAAGCATTTCTTTTTGAGAGTTTGTAAAAATAAGGGAACCATTTTCTGCCACAAAACTGTTTGCATACATGTCATAAAGAGCTTATTTACCCTCCTGTACTTGTTAGAAAATCATAGGCAGTGAAATATTGGTTGAAAGAAAGTAATTTCATGTGAATGCTGAGCATTTTAAATGTATGATTTGTATATTAAGTTACATAACGTAAGTGTACATTGGTAAGTTAGAGATTGGAGTTGGTTAATTTTGGGCAGTTTCGTTGGAATCCGCGGTCGTTTTCAACTTTTGTTTGGTTCCTTGCTGGTTGTGACGTATAGTAGAATTTTACAATAGAAATCAACACTGGGTTTTTATTTTGCCCGGAATTTGTCTTTTAAATCACTGTAAACTATAGTACCCAATTTCACCGATAAATTATTGAAATAATTATTGTGACAGACAAAAAAATAAAATAAAAATAAAAAATAAAGAAATGGACATTTCCAAATCTAACCAGACATGATCCAAACATTAATTCTGTTTTTTCTCCAGTTTGTAGATACTCATTCTGATTATGTATATTGTACTGTGTACCACTCCAGTAGGGACTTTAAATCGGTTCAATAAAAATTTACAATACGCAAGACTAGTAATACTTTCTTACGGTAGTAAGTGCTTTAAAAACAGGAGTGTGCGATACTGTCGATTTTCGATTCCGATACTGTCTTTGTATTGGTAGTGATTTTGAAATTTAAAATTGGGTATTGAATTTTCGGCAGTATCGATGGTATCAAAACTTATGGACAGTATCGAAAAGTATCAAACATCTTTTTTAATATCGATGCAATATCTTTTAACGGTGAAGAGATCTAAAACAGCATTGGCCTACCTTTAATTATTATGAAGTTGTGAAGACTTGAATATTCCGTTTTTGTTGTGGAATAAAGCTTTTCATTCATTCATACCTTTTTTTCCTTTAAGCGCTTCATCGGCTGCCATCCATTTAGTTCCTTTAGTTCTCGAATTATTGGTATAGGAAAGACTTATCTGTATTGAAACAAGTACCTGTATCGAAAAAGTATCGTGATGCCAATACCTGGAATAATTAGGTATCAGTATCGACTTGAAAAACGTGGTATCACACACCCCTGCTCTAAAGCATGTCTGTAGTTCCTGTATTACCAAACTTTACTTTATCGTTAGTCTATCTCCTGCAGCATATCGAAGGATTCTTTTGCAAAAATTCACAGGCTACGTATAAAAATTTCCATTTGGTCACAGGGTTTGTATGTGGATTTAATTTGTGGTTTTACCTGTGTTTGACTGAAAATACGTGTTTGGATTTACTTTAAAAGAAAATAACATTTCTTGTAGCGATATTTCTACCACTATTCACATTTATTTTTCGAACTAGGATATGCACGGAACAAGGAAAGTTTTGCACAGTCAATATCTTGTGAATTTTCGACAGCTTTATTGTGATAAAATGGTAAAATGCTTGTCTTCTGTCTTCATCAGGCTCTCACTGCGTCGTTCTCAATGTTCAGCAATTTAAACAGGAATGAGAAGGATGCACGATGTATTTTGCAAGATATTGGCTATTGAGATCACTTTCCTTTTTTCTGTGCATATCTTGAGTTTTGAAAATGTGTGTGAACAGTTGTAGAAATATTGCTATTTGGTAGTGTTTGACTGAAAGTTACAAAACTGTGTCATAAAGACAGGCAAACATCTACTAATATAATATCAGTCCAAACTTCTGCAGTACTTCTAGTTGATTTCATGTGTACAGTAGAACAGACTAGCTATATTGCACCCCAAGCTGCTGCTGCCTCGTTTTTCTTCTGTCTGGTTCGCAACAATGGTGTTGTCTCTGTACGAGCATTAGGGATTGGTTGCTGGGGTAACGGTACTATGATGAGCGCCTATGCAGATTGAAAATAATACAGAAAGAAGCACTATTGAGAGTTTGGAAATTAAAGAAAGTCAGCTAAGTGCACACAAATTCAACAGATGACATTTCGGGGATAACCGAAAAGCAGATGACGTTGTTCGCCGTAATCTCGGCCAAAGAGTCTTGCAATTTCTCTCGACAGAGTTGTTTACGTAACTTGTAAAGACAGCCTGACATTCAGCATGACCAATCTTTCGGCATGATGTTGGGAGGGGGTGGATGATGGGTTGCCCCTCTATTATAAAGAACACTAATTTGAAAAACCGACACGTTTATTTTACTTCGACTTATTGTGATTACTCACTGGAAAATGTTCATGCTTTGCCTAATGTCAATTCCTACTTCACATGTTGTAGGATTGAATTTTCAGTGTCCTGCATTAATGGAAAGTTCTTCAACAATCTTCCTCCTTCATCAGGCACACATTAGCAAGCAGTTAACACTAGGGTGCTATGAGCACCACAATATGAAAATCCTGCTACAGCTTCCTCTTTTCAGTTGCTGTAGATGGACGCCTCTATTTGGCGTCCTGTTGTGGAGGGACATGCAGCATTTTCCACATCAATGATAGGCCTATCGAGAGCTGTGGAGTCACAAGTTGAACAATGCCGTGCGGGCTCCTCTTATGTTCACGAGTGGCACACAGGCATGCCGAAAATGTTGGATGGCAATATACTCAAGTGCTCGAAGGTAGGGTCATGGGTCGTGTTTGACTTTTGTTCAACGGCTTGTTTGGAGCTGTGGGATTGGGAGGAATACGCCGTTTTTTCGGTTCTCCTGTTGACTGCCTGCTGGTGATATGCAATTGGCTAATACGTCTTTGAGTTTCCCCCAATAGAGAGCGAATCCCAGTTCTTGCAGGACCCAGTGTCCACCACCCAGGTGTGTGGAAGGGACAGGGGGTTGCTGGAGTCACAAGAGGACCCTCAGCATGGCTGGGTTTAGTGGATTGGGGAGAGGGGCCCTGGGAGGAGGGTTAGAAGTCTGCATTTTTGACCAAGTGTGGTAGCGATGGTTTCCAAGTACCAGGACGGGGGATGCAGTGGGAGGCGGTCATTGTAGGAGTTCTTGGAGTAACAGAAGCTAGCATCAAATCATTACCAGGTAGGGCTTCACAATGGTATGCAGATATCCCCCGTAGCATCTACTTCAAGTTTGGAGGGTTCAGAAAACGAACACCACTTCGAGTGAGGGTATACATTTGTGTTGTTGAACCAACTGGAGAACAGTGCGGAAAGAATCCTGTCGGAACTCGTTGACTTGCGGCGGCAGCTTTTTCAATGGATGAAGGTTTATCACCTTCCATGTGAGCTTTTCCTTTTTGGTACCAACTTTTTCTGATTTACCTGCTGAATTGCTTCCATATCCATCAACTCCTTTATCAGGTTCACACAGATGGTGATCAGACACTATGGTTTGCTTCCGAAAAAAAATTAGCATCGTCCAGAATAGTATCAGATATCCTTCCATCACAACCACTGAAACCCAGAAACCGGGAAGGACTCGTTCTGAGGAGCAATGAAACAAATAAAGACACCCTGCCGCTGGCATGTCACCATCGCCACCCCCCTTCCCAGAACATAGCTGCTGCTGCTGCTTTCTTCACTAACTTCCCCCGCCAAAGCAGGGCCAGCTATGAAGGGACGTACAAGACTTGCTGTTCTCGACTTGCAGGTGGTCCGTTAGATCGTTCTCATTGACCAGCGCTAGCACTTGGTTGAGCCGATAGTTTCTGTTCCAGTACATCATACTTGTTCACTTAAGAGAACCATTCCCGAAAGGCCAGTTGCACCGCCATACAAAGTTGCAATGCAGTGGTCCTTAGTGTGGCCTCTTGAAATGGCAATATTGCATTTAAACCCATTGTCGCCTTTGTGAAAAATACTGGCACATAACTGACCCTGGGAGACAAAACTAGAGCATACTGTAGATAACAGCATGCTCCATGGTATAGGCTCCACTTGGTGAAATAATTACGGTGAATATGCTGGAGCCACTTAACTGGTTAAATACAATGGCTAGATTCCACTGTGCACACATGACTGGCAAAACCCCCCAAACATTTGTGACGCATGACAAGTGAGTATTTAAATCTGATGTACTGAACCTTGTCCTCACGTATTCACCTCCTTATCCATCGGCAGAGGCTGAAAAAGCAGCATACATTTTGCAGGAGGCAAAAACGTAGCATGTAGGTTGGCAGGCATTGTAACTGACATCGAAGCTGCCTTCACTCCGCAACCTACCCCAAACCTCCAAAGCGGCCACATCAAGAAAAAAGGGGCTTGTCCTGTGATACCGTGACACTTATGAGATCCCCGAATTGATCCTCCAACACAATAGACTAGCACACCATCACATGATCCCAAAAGTGTGAAGTTTTTTTCTTACTGGGGTATTGCTGTAAAGCTGGGAAAAACTGGCGGCTCTATGGAGGGATCAAAATTCATCATCCAATGTAGTTCATGTCTAATGTGGGAAAAACACGCTGCATCTTCTTCACAGCCTACCAAACAATAGAAGGAACCAGCTTCATTAGTGAATACCTGAAGTGAACAGAGTGCGGCCGCTCGTAGATGCGAATGAAACTTTCCGTACCGGTACTACAGAAGCTGACCTGGCTGCAACATTAGCATCCCATCAGCTCGGTTCTACTTCCATCAAAAGTGGCTGCATCATAGCCATAACACTGAGCTACACCCCTTCTTGCGCAGCACTTGGTGAACGATCCGAAACTGGTATAATCTGATTGGCAATAGCTCCAACTCCATGTAAACCAGCTTGATTATCATCCATCACAGATAAAGGTCAGACTGAGTAGGGTACCTGTCTGCCAATGGCAGGTGCACCCTTGACAAATGGCGCCGTGTCCTTACGATGTTTTAAGCAGTTCAGAAAAGGGAAAAAATTTGACTGAAAGGAAGTTTATTTTTTATTTATTCTCGGAACTTTACGTCACCTGAAGCAAAGTAATGCCTGTATATGTAAACTACTACAATTTTGAACATTACCAGACGTTTTTGAAACAGACGTTCAGCAAAGGCAATGAAAAGCATGGAGTTTCGAAACGGAAAAGCTCTGTTCATGACAGTGGCCGAGAGGTTGGCACTCCAATTGATTCGATGCATTCACAAATCAGATGCTAAAACTGTCGCTTCGTTTGCTGCCATTGTTCTAGCCCTCCTAAACTTTTTAAAAAGGTCCGATCCCACCCGCCTCCCCTTCCCCTCCTAGCCCAGGCTTCCTTTTGTGACTAACAGGGCAGGTCCAAAACGCTGTCGTAGTCCGGCCATTTTCTATTCCTCTGTTGTTATGTTGTTGTTGTAGGTCTTTGGTTAGTTGTTCTTGTTCAAATTTTACTGGGCTAGAATGATTTTCATGAAGGGTGAACTAATTTTGAAGTGTTTTGGCGTAATACGAAAATCGTTACAGGCTTATTGTCAAACTTCAGTAGACAACTTCAACAAGTACCAAAAACGTAGGTATACATTACTAAGTGACATTATGATAAAAAACCAATGTTACAGGTTTTGGACTTTGGTTTAACACTTTTACAATTTCCTTTAACACGTTTGTACTTTGCTTTAACACTTTTGCATTTGGATTTAACACTTGTACTTTGCTTTAACACTTTTGTATTTGAATTTAACACTTTTTCACTTGAATTTAACACTTAAGCACTTTGCTTTAACACTGAAAAATAAACGGATTGTTGTAACCTAAACGAAAAAATTACAATTTTACGGTTTCCCTTCTTTTGTACTACGGCTGACTACGGCAATGTTTATCGGCGGAATTATTTATTGGCTTCATTTTATCAGCTTCGAACGCAGAACAGCGCTGCGACCTGGTTCCTCGCAAAGTTTCTGACGAACATTCGGCAAAACATCGAAGCAAAAATAAGGCAAATACTTTGGAGATACTCGCTAGTTTGTGCCAGCAGCAACCAGACAGCGATTCAAGTGAAATAATCGAAGATTTCGAAGAAGTTACACCAGCTAACGTAAATGAGGAAGAAGTTGCGGACGCAAACAACGCAAACGAAACCGAACGTGCGGAAGTGCCGAACAGCGAAGCACCACACCACCCTCGCCGTCGAAGGGGCAGCTACAAAAAAAATCTCAAGTGAACAACGACAACGAATAGTCGAACTGGCGGCGGACGAGGGACGCACCCGTAAGGAGGTACTCAATGATTATTAAAATATTCAACAAGTCACTACATATTCTTCGAAACGTACAATAATTATTTTTACTCACCTTTTTTCAGGTGGCAGTCATATGTAAAATTAGCAAAAACATTGTTTCCTCCATAGTTAGAATTTTTCAGAAAGCCAATCGAGTAGATAAAATTCAGAAAGGTGGTCGAAAATAAAAGTTCACAGAGGCACAAACACGACAGCTGCTTGATTATGTTCAAGCTAACAATGAGGTTCGTTTGAAAGAGATCCAGGCATACGCAGTGAATCAGTTTCACATTGAAAATGTCTCCCTATCCACAATCAACAAGACTGAAGAAAAATAAAATTACCATGAAGACCTTGTATAGTGTAAGGCATATATTTCAGTTACTACTTTAACAAGCATTGGCGTAAAAATATATTTTCTCCG